>RJWJ010009361.1:0-50226 GCA_004363605.1 Indri indri
GGGGTCTCGCTCTTGCTCAGGCTGGTCTCGAACTCCTGAGCTCAGGACGATCCGCCCTCCTCGGCCTCCCAGAGTGCTAGGATTACAGGCGTGAGCCACGGCGCCCGTCCTCTCAGAGTTTTTTGAAAGCAAATTTTAGCCAAATTTTTATCAGTGTATGTATTTTTAATTGAATCTTCTAATTACTTCAGATGAATCAGAAATATCAAATATTGCCATAATTATTTCAGACTGTATCCTTAAATAATCTTCTAACTATATTTACCCATATTGATTATAATCATACAAAAACATGCAGTGTTTCAATGTATACATTTTTAATAAAAAAATATTGTGCACTAAAATATGGCTGCCATTCTGCCTTTCAATTTAATCCACCCCCTTTCTCTGAAATAAAAGTTTATAGGTTTAAGTAAAGGTTTATAAGTTTATTCTCAGTAATTTTTTTCAATTATTAGATAGAAAACTGATTTGCAAAAAACCTAGAAAGAATTTGTCTTCATGCTTTTATTCAGGGATAGACTAATTATTCCCATTGTGAAAATAATATTTTGTTTTGGGGCTCAGTTTTATGTTTTTGCTTTTAGTTTGAATTGACTACATGCTCTATGACTTTCATCTCTTTTGATTCTGTAAAATAAACATTATCCCTGGACTTACTTAATTTTTAATTTACCTAGAATCTCTAAAATTGTTAATGTAGTTCAGAATTTGGTGACAAATACTTAGAACTCTTGAGTAGGCAGAATAATGTCCAGTACATAATATGCCAGAGAAGAAACATTATAAACACCTTGCCATGAGTTTGGCTGAAATGGTTTTAACAGAGTGACATAATCATATACTGTCTGCTGAACAAGCAAAGAAATAGAGTGTTTTTTAAAACATTTGAAAGGCAGTTTTTCTCAACTAGTGTAGAATTTGGATCAATCTGGAATAATACGCCTAGAAGAATCCACTAATATAGTTGAGATTTTTATACTATATTCAAATTTAAATTCCAAACATTGCCACTAGTTTAAAATTTTAGTTCACTGTGTAAGGAGTAAGAATATGGTGAAATTTTAAAAGTCCCATGAGTTGTTGTCAATTGCATTATGAACAAGTATCTATCCGAGAGAAGCCTTCCTTTTGTACTGTTTCTGAAAATATGAGGTTACTATGTGCTATTTATAATACAAAATTCCCTTTTTCTATAAAAAAGAAGTTTCCTTTGATACGTTTATGCCAATAATTGCTATTCTCACTTTATAATATTATGATGTTTAAAGAAATATCAGTAAATGGTATTCATTTATTGCATAACTCTACCATATTTGAAAAAGGTTTAAATGAAAAAGCACATTGTATGTAAATACCGCATTTGTCATCTTGTCTGATATAATTTATATTAAAAGTACTTCAGTACAAAGAGTTTGAAATATGTATGCATATGTTATTAATATTTTAATTTGTATCCCAGGCTAAGTTATTTGATGTGACTTATCTTCATTATAAATCTATGGTCTGCTAATGGTTGGCTTTTGCAAGGTATAAGGGATAAACAGACCAGGGTGAAGCACTGAAAATATAATTATCAAAATCTATACCTTAGCATTCATTAAATAACATTGTTGAGGCTAGAAGTAATTCTTTAATGGATGTGTTTCGTCTGGTAAAGATGTTCAGTTTTCTGCCAAAACAATGCTACAATGTCTACAGTACACAGTTTGTGTGGAGATTCGGGGGCCCAGCTAGGTGCTTTATTTCTAAATTTCCTTTCATTTTGGCACTATCTTCTGATTTATTTTTACCAGTAGAATATTAGGAGAATTAACATGTACCTTTTCAGTGTCAAAGTACTTTTTAAGAAGTGCTTTTTACATTCTACAATTCATCTTTTTCCTTTTGTAGTGTCTAGATATACAAAGCAGGTCTGTATTCTCCATCTTTTCTCTTTTCTCTTCTGATTTGCAGGAGTAGATGATGAGATGGCCCTTGCAGGTTGAAAAGGCCACAAGATTTAACAAGCAAACAGGCACCTTCTAACTAGATAGATTGTATGGGCCCTCATACTTTGCACAAATGAAGCCTAACAATTAAGCAATCCCAGCAACCAAACACCTTCAGGATATAATGTGAGAGTTACTATGCCATGCATGGTACATGTGTGCTCGACATTCACAAATGTCTTCTGAGTAACTCTATCTGTAAATTGTAATGTGAGTCTAAACATCAGAATATTTTTACATGTTGGAAGACAGTGTCTTTCCAGAGACAATTTTCTAAGTCCTAATTGCAAAGATTGAGACTTTATCAAGAAAAGAAAAGTTTGTTTTTTTAATATTTCATACTCATAAATGTTTAAGCATATAGAATTATATAGTCCAAAGACTGGATTTTATTTTAATATTTTTTCTGTTAACAAATTATTGAATAATGGATGTATAGCTTTCATGTACATGTTAACAAAGTAAGTTATTGTCATAAACAAAAATCATAAAATAATAGTTATGAAATTAATTCAGATAAGTTAAAAGTAAAATTTTATAAATTTAAGTACGAATGAAAATACAATTTTACTATAACTTGAGGTTGAGAAATAAGTAGCCATACGAGAACACTGAGTGATTTTTAGTGTTTTTTATTTATGCTTATAAAATCCCAATTTGTAAATAAGTTGCTTAGATTGCACTTTCTACAATTGCAGCTATTTATTTGGTAGCCCTATACATGAAATTTTGGCTTAGAGATTTTTATATTCTTTTTGGAATTGTAAGTTTGGCAGTTTATTTTATTTTATTTTATTTTTACCCCACATCAGCAGTGGCAAAGTAAGTCTGGCAGTTTAGGTGATAGTTTTTAAATTTCTTTTAGTGAATTTTATGTGATAAATTGCTTTATAAAACACACAAATAGAAAAAAGATATAAGAAGGGTTTGAATAATATAATGACACTATTTTCATTATGCTATTTTTATTCTGAGATGAAAAGGGGAGGGAATATTAGAATAGTCTAGTTATTTAAACTCTAATTCCCTCAATACCCTTTAGAGGAAGATAAAATTAAAATAGTTAAGTGTTTTGTGCAGTTTAGTATTAGAGCTTCAGTGTTTTCATGTCCTTTAAAAAGGGATAAAGGTCAGTATTACGTATTCTTTGCTTTGGCTCAACAATACAGAGATAATGAAGGAGAAAGAAATAAGAGGAAAGATAAAGTAAAGAATTACTAAGAGTACTTCCTCCTAAATTTAATGAATATTTGGATTTTTTTCTTAATATTATTCTTTGAAAGTGAATGTCAATTATACAGTAGGAAGTTTTTTTTTTTTCCTTAATAATCTTTATTCCAAAATGTCATAATGGGGAGAGTTGGCAATCATAAATGGTAAATTTACATGATAAGTAGACAAAAATACAATTTTCCAAAAAAAAAAATAATATATTGAATTAGGTAGGGAAGATTATTGTATCCGGTGCAGACAGAACCAGATATATTTTAATCTTTAATCATGAGATATTCCCAGGAGATGGGAGAAATGGGTGATTTCTTTGTCTTTGTTTGATCCTCATTTACCATTATCTCCTTGGGAGGGCAAAAAATAAATCTATAACTTTTTTCCAGTATGTTTCCTGAGTTAAACTCCTTCAATGTCATGTGTATTTTAACAATTTGATCTACATAGCAAAATGTACAGACTAAATCTCCAGAAATTTTTATTATCATGATCACAAGTGTTCTTGTTCCATGTCAAATAGTTTAAAATGCTTTTGCTTGTTTGTGTGATGTAACAGCATCACACATAGCATGACATGATGCCATTATATTACTTTCTGCTTTAAAAAATCATAACTAAAAATCATAATTTCTTAAATACAGTAAAAACATGTATATTATCAGGGACAATTGATAATGCTTGCTTCCTGTGTAGAACACAGGGATTAAATACATATAAACAGTGTCACAACGAAATGACCTTGAAGTACACTGCAGGCCCATGATCTTCCAAGATACTTTCTGATGTTCCAGACTGTATCTCTGAGTTAGCAAAATATGTTCTGATGAAGTTCAGAATGCGTGGTTTCATAGATACAGTGAATACTGTACCTTTCACTCCATTAGCGACTGCCAGATTCGTTTTGGATTTGGCATTCCCTATCTAATTTGACACCAAATAGCTAATCTCTTTACCCTTTAAATTTCTGATGTGTCATATTGCATTACATTTCTTCTGTCACCTTCCATCACTGTATATTTTGTCGCATAGAAAAGCCAATGTGATTTGACATAACACAAGATGATGGGATCCAAGAGATTTAAAGCAATGTTAGTCAGTGGAGCAGAAATGTGACACATTGCTTCAAATGTGCAAATACTCACTGTTTGAAAAGTAGATATCTGCTAAAAGCAGGTATATAGGGTGATCCATAATAGTTAAGGGAAAAGATATGGATTTTACCTTTTAGTGGCAAATTTAAAACTCTCTGCTGCCCTATATAAATAACAGAAAAATTGATTCAAAGTGACAATGGCCAGAGAAAAATCAGTTTGATTCTACTGTATTTTGTATGGTAAGCATTTTTCTAAACTCACTAAATAATACACCAATATGCCTCTCACAGTTTTGTCATTTTGTTTTTGGACAGAATTGTAAATAACTTGCATATATTTATTTATGTCAAAACAAACATTGCTTTTTGTATTGTAACACCTTAAATAATAATAATATACACTGAAAAGAAATTTTCACATTGCTCAAGTAACTTTTTTGGCTCATTTTAAAGTTATAATGTGTTTTTGAAATGCCAGGTTATGAATTGGTAGCATAAAGTCAGTAATATCCATGAGATAAATGGGATCTAGCTGCTCTATACAGCCCAGAAGCATATTGGAAGACATGATTCTACCTCTTCTTGCACGTATTATTTAATTCATATTTTTAACTTGTACTTTTACAATAAATCCACTGATATAGTCCATGAGCAAAGGCTAGGATAAAAGAAAGAAATTATTTATAATTCAGAGGCAGGGGAAAGGTTAATATCTATGGTTGACATTCTTATATTTTTAATATCAAATGCACCATATTTGAATGCACATTCCATGATTGGAGAATTCCCCACCCAATGAGTATTGGTAGGCCATAAAGTCACCTTCCCAGTAAAGAGAGAAATATATTTTAAAACTTATTCACTATCTACTTGGAAACTCAAATATTATACAAGAATATGAATTAGGCTTCACTAAATCAATGCTAAACGAGAAGCTAACAAAACGGTGAATGCAGGATTATTTTGGGGAGTGGTAATTACATCAAAATCTTATTTTTATGATAGGTCACAGCATGAGTACCATATGTTGTGCTGGCAGCACGACAGGTGTCCAGTTGCAGATATGGCAGTGGTGTAAATTCTGAGTACACTGTTCAAAGGCAATGGTAGTATGAACTTTGCCTGACAGATCATGGTGAAATACTGACTGCAATGTCTGGCTTCCCCTGTTCCATCTCTTCTCTCAGTCTGGTTCTCTAGACTTGCATTAAATATTTTGAGCTACACAATCACAATGTGCTTTATACATATTTCTTTTTAGTTTAATTTTAGCCAAATTTTTTCATTGTTTTATTGTAAGAAACTTTTGCTATTTGAAAGCAAAAACTCAATGAAACCATTGAGAAAATAGACAAAGAATTGAAATAGCCACTTCTGAAGAATGCAAATCCAAATGGGTATTGACAAAGAAAAAAACCAGTTTTCTATTGATTTATTAAATGTAAATTACATGAATGTGGAAATTTTATTTCACTTTACACATGTTAGACTTTTAGGTAGATTTATTTTAAAAATTAGAAGTAATATAATCTCATCTATTGATGATCAGGATGCAGGGTAAAAGTTTACTCTCCTACATGGCTCATGATAAAGTAATTACTACAGCTTTTTTGATAATATTGAATATACGTATTTAAAAAAGAGATGACAACAACACACTTTTGATCTATCGAACCCCTTCTTGGTATTCTAACCCATGGAAATGAAACATTAGTGATATGCAAGGGGGATCTAAGAAAAACAAAGAAATAGATGCATTAATACATACGCAATAAAGAATGTTTAGTGGAATGCTATTTATCATATGAAAAAATTTAAAAGAGGTAATACCAATCAAGAGGGGGAAATTTGAATTAATTATGGTACATCAATTATGTGAAATAGTCTCAAAATTCTAAAAGAATCTGTTAACTCCATTCCAGGTGAATAGATACTCTCAATTTTGAACTTTTTAGAGGAGGAAGCAAAATGCCTAAGAAGTATGACAACTTGGTCTGTTTTAAATAAAACAGCAAAAATATTTATTTTTATATTTATACTTACATTTTGATTTATAAGTGTTTATATTATACACATATATAACTACAACAATCTGATGTAAAGACATATATTATTTTGGTAATATTTTTTATCCAGGATTGAGAGGAAGTGAGATATAAGAACGATTTTTACTGGAAAAGATGAGTAAGTAAAATTAGTACTTAACAAAAAAAAGGTGGCCTGTGAGAATGAAAACTCCCAGTAGGAACTGTGTGTGACATTTGAATGTTATGCTCAGAAAACAGCATGTATGACTGTACCAGAATCATCCTCTGAATCACACAGCTGAAGAGTTCTCACCACCGTCTTTGGGAAAGGAATTACTACTGAATTATAGCCCGTTATGTATCCTTTATATTCATATGTATATAAATATATGGAGTAAAGTATGAACATGATGGAACTTGTCTTAATGCCATAAATATCACTTGCTTAGCTATGACTTTGTTCCCTTATTAACTGGTTCTTTACTCTGTTTTTAATACTTGAATCCCTGCTTCAGAAGTATCATTAATTCCCTTCTCACTCGAAGGACATTAAGGTGTGTTGTGGAGCTAGTTTAAAACTAAGAAGCTTACGTATGCCACTAATTGCAGTGATTCATGCCAGGAAAACTGCCTGTCTGGTTAAATCTAATATCATCAATTCCTAGCTCCCTGTTGCTGTGCTGTGGTACAGCAGTCTAAGACACCCTCTTTACTTTGGTTTCAATCATGCATATGGTTACCTGTGTTTCATCCTCATGAATGCAATGTCTTCTCTCTGGACCTAAATGTTTCCCCATTATCTGTAATCAATTCTCTCACTCATACAAGGGCTACCTCACACAATTCAATCAGCCTCAGTGCTTGATTCTGGCCCCACTTAGCCTGCCCCAACACTTTTAAGAATCTGGGTCATGATCGATTATAATTGCCATATAAAAATTAAAAAGTCTTATCTATAGATAATTACAGTTTAATTGCTAAATATGACAACGCATAATAATAATAAGGGGTAATGCCAACGATACTCTCATAAATAGTACAGAATCTAGAATTAGAAATGAAATGAAGGCTATAAAGGTACTAGTTGAGATTAATTTATTATTTCCTGTCGTTACGAATATGATAATATTCTATTAGCAGGACGATATCTGATCTTTCTGGAAAAACCAGTTTTCTACCAGGAATTTGTTTAGGTTCATCAATAACAGAATTTTAAAGAGAAGTTTTTAAAAATACTTAAAAACTTTCTGGAAAAAAACAGCTCACGATATCAACAACAGCATGGGAATAAATTGACAACACCCCTCCCCAAGATGTTTTATTTTGGAAAAGAATATAACATTCTGAGAATAATGTTGTTAGAGCCTATGAAAGTAATAATTTTCATTCAATATAGAAATCTACATATGCACCCTTGGCATCAATTTAATCAAAAGTTTTCTAGAAAAGAGAATTCAACAAACAGTGAATATATGGGGAACAACTAAGGATTTCTTCAACAACTCACAGAATGTAATTATTTTTTATTATAGTTAAGAAGAAATTAAACTTTTTAATTAGAAAGTTACATTGTAATTTGAATCTAAGCAACTGTTCATAAAATAGCCACTGGCACTGTCATTAAAGTAAAAATAGATTGAATTTAAATTAAAATAAATGTCTTTTTAAAAAACACAGCTGGGCTCCTAACACCATTTTCTCCTAAAATGAAAACACGAAATTGTTGGAATCATATCTATCATTTTATTGGTTATCAATTTTTTAAAAAAATATACTTCTTCTTATTTCACAGCCCTAGTATTGCATTAACTGTTGTTTGTTATAAGATTACCTGAAGAAGCAATTTCAATACTAACTGCATAAGAATATCTCATTTTTCTTTTACATTTAAAAAAAAATCTGGTTGAGTAAATAAAAGATTTTGTGATGCACATTTTAATTCAATTATACTACAAGTGATGGAATGAATATTATAGGTTAATAGTTCTAATTTTTCTCTTAATGGTTTATCTTTTTTATTGAGCAGTGTAAAAGAAGTACAAATACGTGTTTCACATGAATATTTTTAAAAAGTATCTAACATGATGTGATATAGTTTAAACCTTAAATGTTATACCACTGAAAGTGGGAAAAAAAAAATCCTGTAAATATTCCATGAAGGAAATAGAGAGCTGCTGGATACCTAAATTTTAAGCCTTAAAAAACAAATTATGATTCAATTAAAATATATCTTGTTAGTGTCTGTGTGCCTTAATAGAAAAGGCAATGTTTCTGTCTTTAAGAACCTTTCCATAGAGTTTGTTGAAAATAAGGAGCAACTAGTGAGCACTCAAGCATTTATATTTTAGCATAAGTTGTGTGCTATTACAATTTATCTTGCAATAAGTCATATAAAATTTCAACTAAATTTTACAAAAGAATTCTAAAAAGAAAAAGTACACAGGGAAATCTGTTTTAGACCTTCCCAAAGTAAAGGAGAGGTCCCTGGCATACTTCATTTCATTCTACTTCTAGTTTTTACAGACTATCTGATAAAGTGAGACCAGAGGCCAAAAGACAGTATGAATAATTTCAACTCCAGAATAGCCCACAGGGTGTCAGTTCAGACTAGACTGAGAAACTAAAATACACTCTTAAAAATTTCTCACAGTGAAAGGAAACAGGGCTTGGAGTGATGAGAAAAAGTTTAACACAAGGACTAGATCTAGAAAAAAAGAAAAACAAAATGGGAGGTCAGACGAGATAGTGTATGTTTGGGAGACAATGAGAAAATATTCTGTTTCTTTCAGATATCTCCATTCCGTACCAAGTGTGGAAAACAGAGAAGAGAGAATGTGGTCGTAAAGGGCTTTAAATGAGAAAGTTGGACTTTTTTCACCATTTGAAAAGGGAAGCCCCATTGTCACCCCTCAACTCACCTCCTTGTCCCTCCTCCCACACCCACCTATCGCTTGCCTCTCACCAAGTAGGAGAATGGTGTGATTAAATATTTTTCAGCACTTGGTAGTTGGTAGAATGTAAATAAAATTTAAGAGAGTTGAGATAGAGATAAGTGGCTTTAACAGGAAAGAAAAGTTTTCATTATAAGAAAGAAATACAGTTGACCCTTGAATAACAGGAGTTTGAACTGCACATGCAGGTCCACTTATGAGCAGAGTTTTTAACCAAACCCAAATGGAAAATACAATGTTTTGTTGTATGGAGGGCCTGGGTAGTGGGAGGGCCGACTTTTCCTATCTACAGGTTCCACAGGGCATATTTCAGGACTTGAGTATGTGGATTTGGGTACACACAGGAGTTCCTGAAACTAATGCCTGGTGAATACCGAGGGATGACTCTGTGTGTGTGTGTGTGTGTGTGTGTGTGCATGTGCATTTGTGTTTATATTCTAAATTATGCATAAAAATATAGGAATTCTTATGTTGACAATACATAGGGTAATAGAAAAAGAGAGGGATAAAATAGAAATTTCCATTTAAGCTTTAAGATTTATTTTGTGAGGTATGGATGTTCAATACTGATTTGTATGAAATGAAAAGTCAGATTAATTTTGGTAAAGGAGGAAATCCTATCCCATTTTTAAAGATAAATCTGAAACAAGTGTGGAGTTCCTATTGCAGAAGATAGAAAACAGTAGAAGGGAGACTAATAAAACCACCTTTGCACTATTTCAATTAAGTAATCACAAGGTCCTAAATGAGAATGATGCAAATACACTGGACTGTTCACACAAGAGAGATTTCAAGTATATTGGGGGTCCTGATAGACATAATTGACAGGATTGATAAATTTTTTCCTCTTTCTTAGCAAGTAATAGCAAGATGATCTTTTGTGAGAATTTTTACCTTTCTTTAGTGGCAATAAATTTACAATTACTGATTCACCAGTAGGAAATGCTAAATTTTGAGGAGGCTTTCCAAAAACAAATTTCCCTTTCATAGAGGATAAGTATAAACATTCTCAGGCAGAACTAATTTTCTAAACAGTACAAAATATCCAATTTGTGTGTCATGATCCTCTTGAGAGCCTTTAATGTCAATAGAGTAATATATTGAAGATGTTGTGTGAATCAGGAAAAGTAAATTTTACTTTACCATTACGATGCCTAGAGAATTTTGACAGTTGAGCTCATCTATGCTTAAGAAATGTGAGATGATTGAAAGAAAAACATCTATAAATTTACTTTTTTGTTTTGTTAATTTGCCTTACCATTATTATTGACTAATAATTTAGGTGTGAAGTCAAAGAATTTCTTTGATTAGGTAAAAATGGTGAGGAAAAGGAACATTTAGATAGTCTACAAGTCAAATTTCTATTTTAGTGACAGGGGCCTGTAAGGGTTGCAAAGTCCAAAAAGCGCCTTGGGAAAAGGAAAGTTTGGGCTTAGAAGTGTCAATTCAGCCCTTCAGAGTTACACGTGATACTTCATTTCTGTTAAACACTTAAGCCAGAATATGAAGCCTTTTCTTTCCAAGAAAAGGCTGCCAAGACTCCTCAGGCAGCGATTTATCAGAGGAGTAAGATGAGAGGAGAACAACCCTGCTTATACTACACTAGATAAATGAGGGTTCCTTGTGTGCTAGGATTGTCTGGCATATCTGCACAGACCAAGTTATGTTTGGTGAATTGTAAAAGAAAAGCCCGCATTGCAAAGCCCTTAGGAGATACTATCAACTGGTAGAAAGACTAAACTAAATGTGTAACTTCGGACAACTCTGAGTCTTATTTTATCATGTGTACAATAAGTATTAAAACACAAAACATACATAACCTAACATAGATGGTTGTTGTCAGGATTAAAATAGATAATGCAAATGGAACATTTAGCAAAGTACAAGACAATAAGCAGATATTTTGCCATATAAACATTTAGCTTGTTTTCCTTTTCTTATTTTCACCTGGCTTTGTAATCTTTTTAAATAATAAAATGCCTAGCTCCTGCTACTATGATAACCTATTTTTATATAGAGGCAGAAAACAGCAAAAATAAAAATGTAAAGAATAGGTAATAGGCAATGGAACAGGCTTATTTATTTTTTAATTTTAAATACCAGTAGAACTATGCTGTTCATGAGTTTTTTAGTTGTAAATTTGTTAAAATAAAGTTATCAAGTTAAAGTAAAGGAAGATACTCAACATATTTTAGCATCCTCTCTTTTTTGGTACCTAAATAAAGTGTATGAGTCCCCATGGCCATATTTTCTTTATCACATACAGCAATGCTGATGAAAGCACTCAAGGCCAAGATAAAAAATATAAATTTCCAAGAATCTGAAATGACAGTGCAGTAACTAAAAAGTTAAGCATGTTTGGAATTCTTGAATGCTTAGCTAGCTTATTGAACAAGGTGGACCTAGTTGACTGCAGATAGAGACTGTCAACCTTCTCACTTGACATTGCTATACAGTCGTCATTCACTGTCTGTGGGGGATTTGTTCTGGGACCTCTGCAGATACCAAAATTTGCAAGCCTCAAGTCCCTTATATAAAATGGCATGAGATATGCATATATCCTATTCGCATCCACCCACAGACTTTAAGCCATTTCTAGATTACTTTTAATACCGAATACAGTACCTACACATCACCTCATTTGTGCCAATGCAATGAAGTTCTTGGTGTGTGGCACATTCATTATCCACTGTTCAAAGCACTAACATGGTAAAAATTCCAAAACATACTTGTGTATTTTACTTAAATGAGTGAATCATCAATGTACTAAGAAATGTGCACCATTTATATAAAGAGTAAAAGAGCAACTGCACAAGTTAATGAGTATATAGGTTTACAATTGTGATTAATATTTTGAGCCCCTTCAGAAGCTGCCTGGATTTGAATCCCAATTGTCTTGTACTAGTTGTATGATTTTGATAAATTTATGGAACATGCTTCTGCTTTAGTTTTTATATTTTCTACCTCCTAGGACTGCTGTGATAAATAAATATGTCAATTTTAGCAAATGTTAGAACACCGAAACACATATATAAGCAATCATGTCACTATATATAAGCAATTATTAATATATAGTGATATGGTTAATTATATTTCTGTGTAAAAATATATTGTCTTTTGCTTTAACTTAAACTTATATAAGCACCTTTAAATTTTAGTTGCATTAGTTTTATGAGAGGAAGAATTCTTTCAGATAATTTTTCTGTTAATAAAATAGTAATTTCTTATATATTTTCTGATAATTAAGTGACATGAATATGGTCATATACATAAAATTAGTTCACAGTGAAGGTGAGCAAGTACTTCCTGCTACAAAAAACACTATTTATGACATTAAGAAAAAACATTCTCAATGACCAACATTCTCTTAAAAAATTGTGGCTTACTAAAACATGCGTAATCTCAAGTTTCCTAAATGTTCAAACAAACCCGTCAAATTTGCATTAGTTCTCTGTTCGTTTCTAGGAACAAACTTAGAAATTCAACTCTATTAACTAAATCAAAAGTACATTTTTAGTTTGCATTATATGGATTCTGGTAAACAAAATCCTTTCTAACTTTCATTAATGTCTTGCCAGGCAAAGTGTAATGACTGCCTCCATTTATGAGTTCTTGAAACAATTGTATCAACAGCCTATCTATCATTTTGTAGGTGTTTCTCATTGACAGCTATTTAAACTTAGAGCTTATAATTTCTACTGTATACTTAGCCATGATTGCATCTAATGATTTTAGTTATTCTCTCATACATAAATATACAAATACACACATGTATTTACATGAATAAACTTTTAAAATATTTAAATATCCAATGAAGGATGCAAAAACACTGGTAGGTTTAATGGAGGTATCATTTTAGGGAATTAATTAAAAGATAAACAATATAAGAAATTCAAAGACAAAACTATGTAAAAACTAAATTTGTAAATACTTCCTTATTAAAAGTTGCATAATCATATAGTGATTGGTGCTTTTATATTTTTGTGTCACTTTGCTATAGTATATAAAATGTGGCATTCTGATATTCCTTAATAGAAAATTATTAAGAAGTGTGTTCTGTCTCTTTCCTTTTTCCTAAGGGTTCCAACTTTGAAAAATGATACAAATCTTTTTACTTTTTGTTTGTTTATGTGTTTCTTTTTTCCTTAGACAGGCCAAGATTCACTATTTCTGTTCCATCTTTTACTACTTGACTTTTATTTTTCTACAGTCTGGATAGACACCTCTCTTCCATTTTTAGGACTAATTTGTTCAGTTCTATGACTAACTTTCACAATTACACTGTCAAGAATTCAAACAAAAGATTTTTGCCAGTATAGTTTTTCTTCTAGATCCAAACTGACTCCAAAACATACACCCTAGTGTTTATTTATTTTCAAAATCTCCACGTTAAGCTGAATCCTTAGGAAACACATTAGAGTTAACAAAATATTGAAGTTTAAATAGAATCACAAGAGTCAGAGATGTTTATTGATTCCCCCGTGTTACAAAGCTAAAGAAATTGCAATGCTAGTAAAACCTGTTCTCATTTTACTTTATTTTTAAGTCTTTTGAAGCTAGTGATAGTGTTTTGAGCCTTTTTTCTATCCAAAGCACCTGGCACAATATTTTTAATCAAGTTTCACATAAACAATATACGTTAGTAAACAGAGCGATCGCACATAGTAATGGACACAGGTCTTTCAGCAAACCCACTGAGGAATACAAGATAGATACACAAGAATACGAGACAGGAATAGTGCAAGGTACAATACAGCATTTGGGACTCTGTAGACACCAGGCAGGAATTTCACCACAAAAATTTGTGAAGCTGAAGAAGAGCTCTGTCAGAGGCAATAAACATGATCCTGGACCCCAGTGCCTCAATGCAAAGTTGCTGTTGACACTCCAACAAGAATCAAAATGTGTCTCCTGGACTCCAGACAATGGATGGAGGACTATTACCAAATTTAACCTTATATATAAAAGAAGGCTAACACATTCCAAAAGGCTATCTTGGTTGTCACCTCATCTGACCTTGTTCCAAGATAATCTCTCTGCATTTTTGAAATTCCCCATTTTCCATTTTGAGTATTTGCTTCATTTTAGCAACCGCAGCTCACTCTGCACTGATTTGCCACAGGAAGAAACATCTTTTAGCACACAGAGTAAAGGACAGGAGATAATATAAAATAACTCTTTATGTAGCAAGTATTGTATTATAAGTATGCATAAATTAAAATTAAATTTAAAAATGAATGCCAAATTCGAAATCTGACCATTTCTTAAATCCACGATCTAGGACTCACAAGAGTTTCCCACCAAATAACAGAGACGCCAGTTCCCAGCATGATTCATTGATGTCTATAGACGAACCTCTACCCTCTCGAAATATAAATATCAACAACTTAGTTCTCCATCTTGGATTTGCCCTGAAATCAGCTGCCTTTTCTTGATCCCTTGATTTTTATTTTTAGATAAGCCTCTTTTCAGGATAACAATAATTCAATTAAATTTGAAAGACTTATTTTGCAGAGATCGTGTACCAATCAATATTCTAACAACTGTAGATACATTAGTGAACCACACACATGCAGATCATTGTTCTAGTGGGAGCAGATGGATATTAAAATAAAATAAGGTCTTTATAAGGTAGTTATACTATAGGGTGTTAAATCCTCCGGAGAAAAATAAAATAGGAGAAGGGATTAAAGTGAGTGTTAAGAGAGGGATGCAATTTTTAAGAGTAGTCACAGCAGTTCCGACTGAGAAGGTGACATTTAAACAAGGAAATGAAGGTGGAAAATCAAAAAAACTAAAATAATACAAGCAATCATTTCTATAGAATATACAACATAATATAGAACATAGTACAGTTTACACATAGAATAGATGACAGCTAAAATTGATTATATGTGCCAAGCCCTAGCTCTAATCATGTTACACAGCACCATTTGTTAGCTTACATTACAACTCCATGAAGTACGCAAAATTATTATCCACATTCTACAGGTAAAGAAACTGAGGCAAAAAAGGTTTACGTAATTTGTTCAAGGTCATGCAGCTGATTATTTTCAATTACAAGTGGTTTTGCTCCAGATCCCAGGATTTTAACACTAAAATAGTCATGCTCTGAGAAGTAGGGTGACTTATATTCTGTTTATTTACTTCCATGTAGAGAAATAAAAACCTGCCCACTGACCTTGGCCATGTCCTATTTGTCCTCCATTCAAAACCCCCGCCACTGTACAATCCACTGGAGAACATTTATCACAGTACGAGAAATTTAGTTCTCAGTAATACCACATATGGGAATCAGCCAAGCAGTGTAAATTGAACTTTAGAACTTCAGGTCTGGTTCCCTTTACAGTCTGGTGCCAGCATCAGCATCAGGGGATGCCTCCAGGTCGTTCCTGTCATCGCCATCCTCTGATCTCCATCTCCCTTAGGAAGACAATTTTAGAAAAGCATACACATGCACACACACACACAATCTACACACACACTCCCTACTCCATCCTAAAACTAATGATTTTCATTAAAATGCTGATTATATCCACACAAAGAAAAAAATAATTTCCCAAAGGAAAGATTCTATGAAAAAAATGTCTTGTAATGCTCACTGATCCTACATTTTTCGACTCAGAAGTAATCAAGTATGCAGGTAGAGGCAAAGAGGAATCTGTGTGTGCATCTCATGCTGATGCCAGAGATCTTCTGAAGGTTGGCTAGGGGAGCCAAGGTTCCGACTTTGTCATGCAAAGAGTAAAGCTGCCAAGGCGGCCTGAAAGGGTTTCAGACAACTAGTAATTTGAAATCAATAGAGGAGTGGGAAGGAAAAGAAATGTGACCAACACAAAAACATGATTAAAGAGTGTGAAATGAAAACACAATAATAAATAATTAATAGTAAATCCAAATAAATAGAAGAAAATAAAATCAAATAGATTATTTATCTCCAAATATATCATTTATGCACATCATTACATAAATGCAAATGATTTAAATCTTCTATGTAAAAAACAAACCTGAAGCATCTCAAAATGGTTACACGCACAATCTGGCAGTTTATTAATGATACATCAAATACAAAGTGACAAGAAATGTAAAAGATAAAAGAATGAAAATGGAATACTGTGAAAAGCAAACAAATGGTAGGCAGGAGTAGAAATCGTCAAACCAAGTAAAGAAAATTTCAAAGCCCAAAGCACTAGAGAGAGAGAGATTGTTTTATTTTGCTAGAATAAAATGCTCCTTTAATGTTGTGTTTGTGGTGGCATTTTGTTTTTTAAAAGAAAGGAGAAGATAAATTTTATAAGTAAATCCTGACCTGTATTTGCCTGTAAAAAATACTAGAGCTTCAACATATCAAATACTTTCAATGTTTCTTTAAAACAAAAACAAAAAACCAAAAATAATCAAAATAGTTCATAACTTAATAAATACAATTAAGAGATGCCAATAGAATTGCAATGAAAATTATTACCCACCTATATCCCCACATTCACGATGTCAGCCTCATCCCAATGCTGCTTCTCAGATACCCTTACTTTTAAATATTTTTGGCAGCTACCTCCATGTTTATAATATGTGCATCGTGGTATTTAAGTCACATTTAATAGTCACACCCTTCACTTTCCTGCTTCAGTCTTAAACTATTTGTCCTTGATTCCTGCTGTGAACCACCTATCCCAGGCTGCCTTTGACTATAGTCCAGGATTGCAGGCTCCTTGCTACTTTGTTCCTTAAAACATATACTGATAATTTCAGAGGAGTAGATGTGTGGGGGGTCCTGGTGTTTCTAAAACATGTTTTATACTATTTTGTCTTGCTTCACTCAGTTGGTAGCTTAGCAAATTATACATTTCTGAGTTGAAAAGACAACATCCCCGAGAAACATGAAAGCATTCCTCCTCTGCCCTCTAATAGCTAATGTCATTCATGGAAAAGTTGGCTGCCATTTTGTTTGTAGATAACCTGTTTGTGTGGTTTGGTTTGGTTTCACTTTGTTTACCTCTCTAACAGATTTCAGTTTTTAGTATTTTCATAATTTTACTAACACTCATGAAAACATGCCTTTTTGTGTACATGCATGTGTTTATTTCATGTATAATCCCTGACTTGGAGAGTATTGTCATTTTTCTCTTGACTATTTCCACTATTGTTTTGCATACATGTTCTTTCCTCAATTTTCTCTATTCTTACAGGTTATGGAAAATTGTATAAATCATATATTAGACATTCTTAAAATTTTCTCTATATCTATAAGCATTTTTCCTCATGTTTCTTACTTACTTCTCTTTCTTTTTCTATTTTCTGGGAGATGTTTTAACTTAAGTTTCTAGAGTTGCCAATAATTTTACATAAAAAACTATAGTTTTTTTGGGGGGAAATGTATTTTTCCAAATTTTCCTAAAAATTTTTCTTTATTTTAGAAGCAATATTTCCTGGAAATTTGTTGAACGCACTTATCAGAAGTATATTTGCTTAAGTTTTCTTTTCTTTCATGAATTAGCTCTGTTTCCTCTAGGGTAATTACTTTTGATATTCATCCTTCATCATTTTGTGTTGAAAACTTTTCTCAAGTGTCTTAGTGGTCATAAGTTAACTGTTTATATGTAAGAATTAAATAGTACCAAAAAAGCAATCAGGAACATAATACCTTAGTGGCCCTTATCAACCATCAAGCTTTGCTTTAGGTTAATTAACTCTAAAATACCAGAGATTGGAATTATTTCCTCTGGGTAAATTTAAATTCCCCAATAAAACTTCTTATCTGCTATCTAGGGGTATAGAAGTCCAATTGCTTGCACTCCAGATAAAGAGATGGGACAAGTTTTCAACATTGAAAATTTCAATTACTCTTCCAACTATTCTCTCACTATCATCCTTTGATTTTTTCTTTTTTTTTTTTTTTTTGAGAGACGGGGTCTCACCATGTTGCCCAGGCTAGACAGGAATGACTGGGCTCAAGTGATCCTCCTGTTTCAGCCTGCTGAGTAGCCAGGACTACAGGCATGTGCCACAATGCCTAGCTTATATGTATAATCTTTGTAACAGCTTTCTTCTCTCTTCTACTATCTCTCCAGTCATTTTTCTTTTATTTTGTTAAAATTGTATTATGTGTTCACCCACTTTTTACCTGTGCTTTGAGATAGTGGGTAAATGTATATAGGCAGCCGTTCATCTTTACTCAGAACGTTTTCAGCATTTTGAATACTCCAGATCCAAGTCCTAGTGAAACCTGAAGTCAAATTGCATAGCCTAGGATGGAAGGGTTCTGTGATTATGCTCTTCCTGGAAGAATCAGAATAAATACAACCCTCTTCCAGAGCAAATAGCAATGACTTTGTCTTTTCCCAAGTACGTAGACATCCACAAAGTATTAAAACCTTGAGAAAGACTCGAGTACATCAAGATGTGAGTCATCATGGTAATGAGGCTATGTGGGAGAGAAGCTTTCAGAAAAAACAGAGATCTTTCAAGAACAGTGAACAGCAAAAACAAAGACCTTGAGGTAGGACTTTGTCTGTCATGTTAAATGAATATTAATAAAGATAAAATACTTGAAGTAGAGAGAGTGGTAAAAAGATCATGTAAGACTCATAGTCCACTGAGAATTTGATTGTTAATCTGAGAAAGCTGGGAGTGCCCTGGACAATCTTGAGTAGATGAATGATGACATCGATTTGCATTTAGAAAGAATCAGTCTGGTTGATGTGTTGATTTGTTGAGAATAGAGTTTATAGAGGCAAAGACAAAAAGAGGATGATCAATTATATATGTGTGTGTGTGTGTGTGTGTGTGTGTATACACATATATATATTCCTTGCATTTGTTTAATTGTAAAATGCATTAGGTTGTGGATTTTTGAGTTAAATTTTTAAATAATATAGTGGAATCTGCAAACATGATTGGATGATTTCCATCAATTTCATTACCATTTCAGATCTATGGAACTACAAGGGCTGTAAAATTTAATAAGGTTTACACAACTTCCTCAAACATTACAAATACTAATAGGATAATGAAGTCTGATTAAATTCCATGTCTTTAGAGCCAGTGTTATTGTACATCATTTTATTTATTTATAGTTATAAACAAAAAGCTAGTGTAAATTTCCCACATGGCTATTAAAGAAATTGTAGTATATACTTATTGCCTGTTAATAGTATAGGTATTTTTCTTGCTATATAATGTTGCATTAATTTTGAATAAAAATAATCATTATCCTTAAGTAAAGGAATGGGAATTTATTATTGATGTGTTTAATAAAATAATAAAGACAACTATTAGAATAAAGTAGAGAGTAAGTTGGCTGATTTAGAAGGGTCAAATGCAGATGATTATTAGAGCATGTTTGGAATGGCTGAAATGCTAAGAAAACTATTTGGAAAGAATAGTCAATAAAATAAGCCTTGAGTATGGCTACCATATAAAACATGAGGATGCGAGAAGAGCTACTAGGACCTCTAATAAAAAGGTATGAATTGACAAGAAAAAAAAAAGAACTCAGAAATCAAAGGCAGTTTAGAGGACACAAAATGGTTAAGTGATCTCTGTGTTTGATAGAAACTGCACTAGAGCTCAACTAACATGGATTATCTTGAACTGACAGGATCTCTCTAAATAGAAATTCTATTTGGGGCAGTTACCAGGGAGAGAGCACCTGGTCCTATTTTTTTTTTTCCCTAAAAGGACCTTCTGATACTATGTTTTGTTTTGTTTTTTTTTTTTTTTTGTATCAAATATCTACCTTTTGACAAGAACAAACTCCAGAATTTGCTGTTTGTATGGGGCGGGGGGCGGGGGGGATTATTTACAAACCATAACAATTAAAGTTTTCCTTGAAAAAATTAAAAAATAACAGTGAGTATCTTTGAATATACAGGAAAAAGGGGAAGGAAGAAAAATAGCTATAACCGTAACAAATCTTTAGAATGGGAACATTAATATATCATCCATAAAATTATATATGAACATGTAAATCAAAAATATAAAATACAAAATGAATGAAAAAATAAAGAAAAGATGACAATGAGAAAATATTTCTAATTTTCTAGACCAATTAGGCCTCAGATGCAAATAAAAAACTGAAATTGAGCAATGTCAGGACAAAATAGATTTGTTAATAAATTTATATGAAACTTACAGTATCATTGGTAGACAATTAGATTTGGAGTTACACCATCTGGAATGACAACAAATTCACATGACAGAAGTGGTCCAACTAAGACTCTCCAGCCACTTCTGGGCACTAGGCTCAGTAGCCTGCTTGCTGATATCAACACTGGGATTGGGATGCTTCAGCATACACCACTTATACTATTGATTGTAGTCCTTGAATGCTATTGTCAGAACTTTTTTAGTGCCTTTGAAAACTAACCTAAATATTTGTATCCCCATAATATTCTGAAATAAAACAAAATAAAATTAAATTAAATTAAAATGAGTTAAAAAAAAGAAAACTAGAGGTAGAAACCATCTTTTTTTTTTCAAAATGAAAGACACTTGGCTCCTCCTTTAAAAGCCCATGATCTCCGTTATTGGTTATTCGGAAAGAGGGATTTGAGGCAGCTTCTCCTATTCTCCTGGCAGGATGTGTTTTTTTCTTTTTTTCTTTTTTTCCTCATGGTAGGTGAGTTTATTTACCTTCTTAAAATATATAAAACCAAACATTGAAGAAATTATGTTCGGCTAGGAAGCACAGCCGGTAAGTGAATAAGTCAATATTTGAACTCCAAAGTCAATGCTATTCCTACCATGTCATATACCATAGGGATTTTTTAATAACTTTTTTTGGGGAGCGAGGGGTGCTGAGAGGGTTAAGTTTTTTTATTATTATTATTTCATAATATCACAGGGGTACAACCAGGAAGGCCACCCCTACCTTTTCCAGCTGGACACCCTGCACCATGTCCATCCTTAGGTCCTCCAGGCCCACCTGGTCCACCAGATCCTCCACCTCATGGTCAGATTCTGCCTCCTCCTCTAGCTGGGCCTCCTAATCGAGGAGATTGCCCTCCACCACCAGTTCTTTTTCCTGGACAAATTTTGGGCAACCCCTGTTGGGTCTGCTTCCTCCTGGCCCTCCACCTCTAGTTCTAGGATATGGCTCCCCTCCTGGTCCACCAACTTCACACCAGGGACTGCCTCCACCTCCAGGCCATTTTCCACCTTACCCACCTGGTCCACTTGGGCCACTCCTTACACTTGCTCCTCCTCTGCATCTCTCTGGACCACTTCCAGGTACCCCACTGCCAGCTCCACATGTGAACCCAGCTTTCTTTCCTCCACCAACTAACAGTGGAATGCCAACATCAGATAGCTGAGGCCCAGCACCAACAGATCCATACAGCCAACCTCCACCATATGATGGGGTGACCATGGGCCCCTGGAAGGGAAATGTATACTCAAAGAATACCATCGAGTGAAGTTGAGTTTAAGGAAATCATGAATAGAAGTAGGACAATCTTAAGCAGTGCTATTTCAAGAGCTGTGTCTGATGCCAGTGCCGGCGATTATGGGAGTGCTATTGAGACGTTGGTAACTGCAATTTCTTTAATTAAACAATCCCAAGTATCTGCTGATGATTGTTGCAACGTTCTTATTAACTTTTTGCAAGATTGCCTTCATGGAATTGAGTCCAGGTCATATGGCTCTGGATCAAGAAGATGTAAAAGATCAAGAGAGTGGGACCATGGTAGATCGCGGGAAAAGAAACGGCATCATAAATCCAATAGTAGAGCTCGTCATGACCATGATTACAGAGAGACAAGAAGAGAATGAGAGACGCACTGGATCCTGACCCAGACCATGACTGAGAGAGTGACTGAGAGCGAAAGTATCATCATTGTTAGTAATATATACATACGTTTTAAATGGTCCAACTACTTGTTCTGAATTTAATCTTTTGGAAACATCTGTTTTCTACCTATAAACAGATCTTATAGAAATCAGCTATTAAATATGTGGGCAAAGATATCATGACTACTTTGTTAGAGCAAAAATTTCTGCTTTCTTCTTTTCAAAGGAACAAGTTGTTGCCACATTAAGATATAGGCAGAACTGAATATATACTAAGAAAAAAATATATTTAAACTACTAGAGACAAACAGATGCAGTTAAATATTCTTCATATTTTTTAAAAAAAGAAATTAGATAAGAAACATCAAACATGCCCTATTCAAGAAAATAAAATTGAATGATTTTCCAAACCATTCAAATATTATTTTATAACAAACTCTAAAGCATGAAAATTATATTACCACAAACTACTTTCTTCCTAAAGCACAGATTGAAACAATTGAGCTCTACCAATCAACAGATGCTATCTGTAGGTGGTACATTCATTTATAAAGACTTATCAAGATAGGAATAGTAATTCAGTGAAGAAAGTTAAGTCACCTAGTACAATTTGAATCTTTATAGACAATTTATTACTGGTAATGACAAAATAATGTGAAAATGGTAAATGGTATTTATCTTAGAGATGGAAAAGGAGAATTAAATCAGCAAATGCTTATATAGGAATGCAAAGTCATTTGTAGTTACAGCACAGTTGCTGATAATATAAATTTCAGGAAAATGAAAAACAAAAAGGAAAAAATTTTTGAGCTATATATTAGTTAGTACAGTAGAAAAAAATTTAAAAAGAGAAAGAAAGAAAAGAAACAAAACAGAAAAACATGCTCCCCCAAGTTACAAAACCTAAGAATTTAAGATCTATGGGTTTGGAGGGCCACTTTTATTTCCACCACCATTTTTTTACTTTAATTATCTCTCCTCCGAAGTTACTTTTTAAAAAGGTATTACTTAAAAAATACTCCGTAACTGTGCTTAGTCATTATGATCATGAAAGTGTATTTGAATTTAAAAACTATATTTAAATTTAAAATGACTAAAATTTAAAGTAATATCCAAAATGTCAAAACGTCAAAATTTAAACTATCAAAACAATCATATTTCAGCTCAAACAGAAAATCAAATAAACCTTTGACAACTGTTTTTAGGTATATTTTTAGTTTTTCTGAAATTATTTAATGATAATTTAAGGCTTTATCAGAATAGATTATACAATTTATGAGTCATTTAAAATAAAAATTAAACTTTTACTATCTTGAAACAAATTTACATATATGCCTAGGGGGGTCAAAATTTCCTTGTACTATTAATGTGCATTCTAATAGTAACATTTGGTTGATTACAAAAGAAACTGTAATGCATTATCACTGACTCCACTATGTCCATGAGATAGATTATCTTTTTGACAGACATTTTTTTTCTTTCCTATATGCAGTAATTTGACATTATTGAACATACAAACTTCTTAAACATGGATGCTTTCTTTGTGTAATATGATGAAATGTATTATCATTTACATTAATATATTTCATCATAAAAAATTTACTCTAAAAATAGACACCATATATTTATGCACTGGTCATTTAACCCTTGCACATTAATATTCATTAATGCAAATATTGTTCTTTGGAACACAAATCGAGCATGAAATACATGCAACTCTTTCTTAATCTCTTTTTACAGATGACCATTCACTTTAGACTTTTTCTACTATCATAATTTTTATTACTTTGATGTGGGGTAGGAAAGTGAACAAAGGATTAGCACTTGAAAGAATGAATTCCTCTAATTTACTGAAGCAGATTAAGTGCTTATTATATTTAATAGTCCTAACATACATTACCATAAAGCGGTAGTGAACTTTTCATTTTTACTAACGGCACGGTACCAAAGTAGAAGGTACACGAGAGCAAGGATTAGAACTATCTTAACTTTACTATTCCCTTCATATGTGGCACACAGTAGGTACTCTATGCATAATTCTGAAATGGATGAATATTTTCTAACCATTCACGAAGAACAAAAAAACCTCTGTGTGTTCTCTCTCTCAGGAGTTGCTTTATTGACCACCAAAGCACCAGCACAGTGTAGATTATTTGGATGTAATTTACATTCTTGCATATACTATTATATAAATCTGGTACTCCGTAGTCAACTTATTTTACCTGTGTTACTCCCTAAAGCAACAAATGTTTGTATTATACTGTTTTGTTTCTCAGAATTTCTTTACCACATACCCACATATGATCCAAATGATTCCAAATCCTTGATTTAGTTATGGTGCTAAACAGTAAATATAGTTTTATACAAAATCTAAGAAGTCACAAAAGTCTTTTCTGAACAATGTTCTATAAACAAAAACTTCTCTTTGTGTGATCAAAGTCTGACCTGCCCTGACTCACCTGAGCCCTTCTCAGTCTTCCCATGACAAGCAGCTCAGCAATCAATAACAGGTCACGGAAGCTAAAGTTCAAGGATTTTGCATCTCAATATTTCACATTTATTCTGTTTTTACTTGGCCCAATCATACTTGGGTCTTATTTTATAACTCTCACTTAAAATGTAGAAAAAAGTTTTTCAAAATATCACATTTAAATACACACACACACACACACACATACACACACATACACAGGTATATCTATCACATTGTAGTGTCAGAATGTGTTTGCAATGAAGATGATTCATTTCAATACAAAATTCAAAATAGAAAAGACATAAGATTGATACTAAGTTTTATAAAACCAGTTCTAACTATGCCCAACTTAGAGGTAAATATATTCTACCCACCTCTGAACCTTTGTCTAATATATCTAATTTGTTTCCTAAAGTTAGCCTTAAAATGACATTTAGCCTGTTATGAATCACTTTTCTTATTCAAAAGAAATACAAGGACAAAGAAGAATTTCCATAAACAAGATGACCTGCAAAAAGAGGCTGAAATAAATTTCAAGTAAAGATGGTAATATGTATGTGTGCATTTTTAAAAATCAGAGTAGGTATTGCAGCTACCTCTTTTTTTTAGTGTCATAAAAATTATTACTTTAATTCACCTAGAATAAAGTAAGATTGACAATGTTACTCATTTAAGAACACTAAATGATCTTTCCTGAATATCCTTCAGAGTTAAGCAGTCATGTGACACACTACATATCTAAAACTTGCAGCGGCTGCAGTTCTATTGTTTGTTATGCAGACAGACACAATTAAGCCCCCTTGGAGAACACTGTTGGCACAAACCAGTAAAAGTTTTCTTTATGCTAAAAACATAGAACAACAGACTGAATGGCAGCCAAAGAGGAAGTCATGACCGCCAGCAGTACACTGTCATTCATTTTTCCCCAGTGAATTAATTTGCCATGAACATTAGAAATAGCATCCTTCACGTCAGAAGCAAAACCATTAGATCACCATCCAGAGAATGGACAGGAATTATACAGACATCTAAGAACTCTAATGCCATGGTAATTACAATCTTCAGTAATTCAATGGCTCAAGAGTTTTGCTCATCTGTTATTTTAGCTGATGGACATCTGTCTGTTAAGTCTGTGAGCCCTGTATGAGTATTTAAAATGCCAACAGATGCTAGAAAATCAAAATAAACAAAACTCAATTTAAAAGACAGAAAAGTTTGATTGCTATCAGAAATAAAGATAGATGGATGGACAAACATAATAGAGACATACTTTATTTTATGTAGTTTGTGCTCATGTATCTTTTCATTTATGTGGCCTCTGACACCACAATAGGACTTTATTAACTGGGGCTTGGGACAAATGCATAATAGTGGCTTCCTACACGCTTTACCTGAGTCTGTCTCTCTGCCCTTCAGTCTATCCTCCATATCAAAACCGCAAAAATGTTCCAATAATAGAACTAACAGTGTGTCATTTCAAAAGAAGATTCTTCAGACTTCATAATTTTGTGCGGGTCAACCTCTGCAGCCAAGTTTCACATTCTGCACTAACCCAGATGGCCTCAATGCTCTCCTCAGCTTGACAAAACTTTAGACAGGCTTCCTCCTGGCTCTAGACCCCTGCCCTCACTTTTCTTAGGGCATTTACTTTTTAAAAATCTGAAATTACAAATTTTTTCTCCACCTTATTGAGACGTAAATCTTCTCCTAGTCTATTGCAATTTTACAACCCAGAAATGTCTTTACGAAATATAATCATCAAGAGAATAGTGCCCTTCTCCCAGTCTCTGTGAGAGGGCAGGAGCCTGACTTCACTCAGCACCAATTAGTAAACACAGATAGCCCAAGTACATTAACCAACCTCCCTTTTGATGTCCTCTGGTCCTTAATCCACTAGATCATCTCAGCCCTTGAAAAGATTAAAAAATTATCCACGCTTTTTTTTTTTCCAGGGGAGTTAAATTCCATTTTTCTCCTCTGTTGCAATAGTCTTGACCCCTGTTACAACAACCTTGAGTAAAATCTTCCTTGCCTGTCTACACAGTGATTATTTTCCTTGACAGCACTTACTCTGTGCTTTCCATTTCTCATTCCTCCTTGCGTGTCCTTCCCCAGCCTTTCTTTTTTGAAATCCTAATTATTCTTTAAGACCTATATCAAATACATTACATATGAGTACGACCAGCTGAATTGAATTTACATGGTGGTTGCAAGAAAGAAGGGGACTCTTTATTTTGTTTTGCAATGTTTACTGTCCAAAAATGTAAAACAAGATAAACAATCTCACCCTACATAAATTAGTCATTCTCTCTTCAAGTACTCAGTATCTTTAATGAGAGACTGAAAGAGTGAAGAAAGATGTCCTTTCTTGCCAAGCAGCTAGCAGGGCATTTCTTTAGTTTCCAGTCTTCACATGTTCACTTAGAAAGGGGAAAAAATGAGTTAGAACACTGTGAAATTTGTCTCACTGAAACATTTTTCAGTTACTTAAAAGACGAAGAAGACTATCATCTTCTTTCTCACCAGGCAACTTCCCTTCAAATGACTTTGTAATGTCACTGAATATAGAACTCTGCTGAGCAGGGAATAGAAACGTTGATGTCTGTAGAAAAGTGCTAAAGAACTCCTTGACATTTTATGTCTGGCACTGTAAGGAAGTGTACTTATGAGAAAAGTTTATTGTGATGCTCATCAGGCATCGAATGTTCTGGTTTTTTCTATACAAAAATATATAATTATGTGCAGCAGTATACATGTATATCTGAGTAAAAAGAAATAACACAGTGGGAAATAAGGGCAAGAGCTAGAGTGGGGTTATTTGTTCTTTTCCCTTTCATTCTCAAATTTGAAAAAAAGAAAATAATTAAATGGAAACAAAATAACAATATGACCAAAATCTGAAAATTGGAGGTTGAAAGAGAATAGTAAGATCTTATTTAAAAAAGTTTCCTTGATTCCTTTAATACTCAACATGCAATCTTTTCTCATATTCTCCGAAGCTACCTCAAATATACTGCAAATTGCCCACTATCCAGGGCCATTATGACCTTCCACCCTGCCCCTACCCTCTCGCAACTGGACTCCTGCAAATAAATCTCAGAAATTGTATTACTGATTCTTTTCTTTTCTTCTAAAAACTACATGAAACCTGGCTGTAAAAGTCACCATGGTGAAACAAATTTATGCTTTCAGTAAAAGAGAAAGCATGACACTCTCTTGCTCATAACCTTCAAATCTATCTTCAAAAATCTCAAGCACTTGACAATACTCTAAAAGCCGCTACGTGATATGCCCCAAATCTGTTTCTACAAAATTATTTCCTTTCTTTCTTCCCTTCAGGACTTCTACTCAGGCCAAACTGGACTTACAGCTATCCCTCTACAAGTACCTGGAATTTCTTTTCCAGAAATCTCCACATGATTCACTCCCGTACTTTCTTTGGGACTCTGGTCAAGTATTGTCATTTTAGAGTTTTCTAGAATCTCTCATTTTAAAGTGGATCATTCTCCGCAAGTCACCTTTTAACACATGGTCCTCTTTGTTGTTTGTATAGTATAATTTCCACCTGAGATAATAGCACGTAATAGTATAATAAGGTTGTATCACTTTCTAGACACACGCTCTACAGCAGTTGCTTCCCACTCCACTAAGAATAAAAGCCACAATGTCTTGCATGGACCCTCCCTATGTCTGTGAACTACTTATCACACACATTCCATTCACTTGCTCACTCTTTTCCAGCCATTGTGATATTCTTGCATGTTTTGAACATAAATAGCTAGTGATTTAGGATCACTGTATTCATTGTCATTTGCATGGCTTATTCCTTCATTATATTCAGGTTTAGCACCACTTCTGAATTAAGGCCTTCCTTAATCACAGTATCGAAATACCACTTCACAACGCTCTCGATTGCTTTACCCTGCTTGTTGATTTTTCATACATTTATAGCTACTTTATATGTTAAAAACTCTTTTATTTGTTGATATCTGCACATTCCTATAGAATGAGAATAGATGCTTTGACTCTCTGAGTTATCATTGTATCTTTAGCTCTTAGGAACAGCACGTTGTACATAATGAAACCTCAGTAAATACACTGAATGAACAAATTATATGTATATGCAAAAGCTATTTTCTTTAAATGCACATAAAAGACTAACAGGAACACACCAATTTTCTTGAAATTATGTCAATTTTGAAGACTCGTATATTGTTTCTTTATGCTGGAAAGAAGATTGACTTGGATTCTTTCCTTGGGCAAATCAATTTGTTGTGACAATTGATTAAGAAAACAATAGATAATACATAGCTTAAATTTAAAAATGATCCCCACGATCTATGATATTTTATTTTTGAAATAACACTGAAGAGGAAAAGATTAGTGAACTTGGAAGATCTGCCTATAATGAAACACAGAAATATTGGACTCCCAAAAGGAGTAGAGAAAACATAAAATATTTGAAATAATAATAATGACTCCCATATCTTCCCATATATAATAAGAATGTCAACCCATAGATTTAAGAATCTTGATAAATTCCAAGCAGAATGAACATAAACACTTTCATTAAGGGGCATCATAACGAAATTGGTACAAAAAAGCAATAAAGAAAAAATTTTAAAGTAAGTCAAAGAAAAAGACATCTAGAAGTTGTTTTATAAAACAACTCTCTCAGAGAATGGTATTAATAGTTTCTTCTTTTATACCACTTTTAAAATCCCAAGCAAGTGTTTTTGTTTTTTGCAGCAAATTCTAATCCAAAAACAAGTGGGGAAGAAGATATAAGGAATTATAGTTCTTGATGTTCCCTCTGCTATGCTTAGGGCTCATGGAAAAGAAAGGAAATGATACAAATTGACAGAACTCACTTATCTTTTGATCTTTATTGCCTACATACAGCAGGTATTAACATTTTTCATATAATGATATTAATGTTAATGTTTTTCATATTATTTCTGTACATTTATTTTAATACTATGTTTGTATTTGAATAGGAGGCATTTATCTGCGGAATAAGAGCCATTGCTTTCATTATCTTAATGAAGAATTTCAGGATTCCTCGAAGGAAAAAGGCACATTGTATGCTCTTCAATTCAGAAAGCTTTTAATTTTTTATCCAAAGTCTAACTCATTATCTGATGCAATATTTGCAGATATTTGTACAGTCAGTTAACAAAAGTCAGAAAGATGAAAGTCAAACTCTTCCTTCTTTTCCTCCACATTAAATTAGAAGCCCCTTGCTGAATGCATTCAGAGCATCTTATAGTTCTCTCAAAATATTTTTTACTTTATTTTAACAGCTTATTGTAATGGCTTTCTCCTTCTCAGAATTGAATTTACCATGACGCAAATAAATCTTAAGCCTCTAGGACCTACATATAATGGGGCCACTTTCTAGGCTATGACTATTGAGTACTGATGAATTAAAGATCATTTAAAATTAGTCTCTACAAATGAAATCTGAAATCCCCTGACTTTTTGTAGCTGACATATGAAACAATCTTGATCCTAGTTTTACCAAATGTAACAACAATTCTAAAGTCTCATGTTACCAATGATTTACATCAGTAAACTGTAATAAAATAGTATTCCTAGAGAAGAGACTGAATTGTATGTTTGCATTTAATTTTTAGATATCGTCTTTTAAGGATAAATTAATTGTTTGATAGTCAACCACAAGAAGTCAAATTATCTTTGCAAAACTGTGTGTACACTAGAAAACCCTTTTCTAGGCATTTAGGAATACATATTGGAGGAACAGTAATCACTCTTCTTCATTATAAATCAGAAGACATAAATGCAGGGTATGGGTTATCTGCTCCTCTGCAACCAAATCCTGTGACTTCTCTGGAAATAACCATCATTTATTTAGGAGATTCATTTGGGGTGTTTATTTTTACACGAGACTCAGTCTTGTGTACACATGAGGCAGATTCACCTGCCATATCTGTTGTAACATAAAAACAGCTGATTGTTCTGTAAGTGCAAAGTGGGAGAGTATTTGATGGAAAAAAATTCCATGGGAGCTGTTGGGATTATGATCAATCCAGCTTTGATCACAGGTTTGAATGGGCCTGCCACCAGCCACAGTAAAACCATCCCTCCTGACTTGTTGCACATGACTGTCGTAGGCTACTAATCCCAATTTATGTTAATGGAAAGTAAATTTTTGTTTCCAAACCAATTCTCACTATTACCATCATTTTAAATAAGCCACTAATACCTAGGAATTAGACAGTTAATAAGGAAAAATGTAGTAATATGCATTAAAAACTTTCCTCTTTTTCACTGAGGACAGACCATATATTTCCCTTTGGAGTCATTAGGTCCATCAAGTCTAATCTTATACATAGTTACTTATAAACAAATGTTTTACGAAATAAATAGACTAATAATTTATGTAATTTGGGCATATATTTTTATTCAGATCTCAGGTTTTACATCTAAAAAGTGAGAGATCTGAGAAAGTTCTTGCCAGAGATTAATTATATTATTAAAATTTTCATAGAATCTTATATACTGCAGTATGTTTGTAATTCATAATATATCTAAGTTGAAATAAATGAGTTTAAAATATGTGGATTATAAATATGCAGAAGTAAGTTTTTGACACACATGTATATAGATCTACTATTATTTGGCAACTGCAAATTTTGTCTGGCAAATTATCAAGTTTTTATAAAAATATTAATCTGGAAAACAAAAATAATCAATTTATGTCAAAATTATGGATGCATGAATGCATGGGTTTTAAATATGATTTTTTTCAATGTTTAAACTGTCTAAACAGCAAGTACAATACTTTAACGTCTAAGAAAAAGAAACAGAGTAAAGTATCAAGTAATCTGAACTGCATAGCATTGTAAGAGGAATAATGTACATTCAATAGTTAAGTAATATGTACCTTTTCAAGGTTATACGATATTCAAAATGAGTTAGAATGTATTAAAAAAAACTACTTAGTAAAAGTTGACAAAACATTTCCATCAAGAAAACCATAGTGTGAAGCAGGTCAAATACATTCATTTATTATGGAAGTTTTAAAATCAAAACTTTTAATAACTGACAACTGGTGTCCAGAGTCACCTCATTCCCTGAGAGGAATGATCTCTCCTTCTCACTAAATCACACCATGTTATGTGACAAAGCACATGAAGTGTTAGTGGCCACATGCTGACTGAGCAGCTGTACAAAATGAATTAAAACCAAATTGTGAAAATGTCTAGAACTGCAAACTTTTTAGAATTTTTAATGAAAACAGAAAGATATTTGTGTCTATAACACAGACAAATAAAATAATGATTTTTAGCACATTAATAATTAAAATTTTGTATGTTGTCTTTGAATGATAAATTATGTCTTCATTATAAGCACATTGTGTTATATAGATTTCTATTTAATGCCCAGAAATTTTTTTAAAACATGTGTGAATGTGAGATAGTAACATAAAGTATAATAAAGAAACATATAGTAAGCTGTGGTTATTGACTTAATAAATAGGCGTTAACTAAGATCCAGGATTCAAATACTATTATAAAAGATTATCAACAAATATCGAGGGATACCTATGATATTAATTCTAAATATTAAAGAACATATAAATATGTCATTATTTGATATCTGTGACAGTTATTAATTTATCACCTCTGAGTTCTAAACTCACTCTTCAATACATGCTCTGTGATAATGGGCATATTTCCTTTAAACATTTCTTTCTTGTGGCGAGTACAATTTTAGCATCCTCAGCTAAGGTTACTCCTCCATTTCCAGAGGTTGCACATTTGGTCTGCAACATGGATGTCAGAGCTGCCCCAGCCACGCATACAGAAATGTGATCTCTAAGCAACCTTGCAGCCCCAGCCCGGGCTGATGATCATCATCGTGCATGTATTTCCACACTAACCCTGTATGCTGCATGGCTTCTGCACATTCCACATTCCTCTGCTCACCTGCTCCAAGGCCCCAGACTTTGTTTCTTAAAGCTTTCCTGATGCTGCAGCCCTGTCAACACCGTGGATCTTCCAAAACAGACATCATGCATTCCAGGCCCTCTGGCTGTACTGGTGCCCCTATTCCCTGTTATGTCTATGTGCCTAGCCAGTGGCTGTGGGTCATCTGTGTCCTTGTTTTCTAGATGGTTGTTTCCTGCTTGCCCAAAAATGTTGGATGAACACCAGGCCAGTCAAACCAGTGAACTGCTCTCCCATCCAGTGGCCTGCAGCTATACCTTCTCTATGGAGATCTGAACCCTAGCCTTGGAAGTAGGCCACCTTTCCAGGTATGACCCTCCCTGGGAAGTACCCCTCAGCTCTAAGATACCACATAAAGATTTCTTATAGCTTATAACTACTTTTACCATCATTTAAACATTCTTTATCTTAAAACTTCCTTGTTTATATTATATCACTGTGTGGTTTATGTGTCCTAATTGGATTCAGACTAATACAAAATTAGTATCAGGAGTGATCTCAGAATACCAGCCCCTAAAAATGGAATTTGAAGGCTGGTTTTGCTCTTGAACTTGAGCACAGTGCTGAGTTCCTTGGCAATGGAAAGCGGAATACTGGTGACCTGTGACATGCAGTGGAATCTCGACCAAGCCATCTCCTGTAGTTGACTGTAATGAAGCACCAACTGACTCATGTATCTTGGCAGCTCATGTGGCTGCTGTACTTGACTGTTTTCGTAATAATGATGATATAGAGACTATAATATAGGCTAGATGCTTTTGAATGAAAGTAGTTTGCCTTCTGTTTTTTGAGGAGAGAAGCCTTTTGTTCTTAGAAACACAATGATAGCTTCATTTGTGGAAGATACCTTGGACGTTGACATTCATTTTATTCACGACCCACTATAATTACCCCCTGTTGCCACTAGACCCATAGGTACTGGTCAAATGTGAACATGATCAGGAGATTTGATATACACTATAACCCAGGAGGAAATAACTCACAGATCAAAATAATTGCAAGAATTTCCTACTGTATTTTCACAGAAAATGAAACATGTATGAGGATAGAAACTAAGGGCATTTGTCCAAGAAGGGAAGGATATAAAAATAGACAGAGCTGGATTAATTGATACAGGAGCACTTACTAAGGAGCCCAGATTTAATATCACATCCATTATTTTTTAAACATTCCTTCCAAATTGTTCTCTTTCTTGTCTTTCTCTGAAACTCCAGTTACACTAATGTCACATTTCCTCTCCTTCAGTATGCAGCGAGATGGGTTAAAATAAATAAATTAATTAATTTAAAAAATTCCTCTCCCACTTATCTCATATGTTTTCTAACCAGTTTGCTGTGTTGCTTCAGTTAGAATATTTGATATTGACTTTCTCCAGTTCACTAATCTGTTTTATCTTTTCCACTTTGCTTTTAAATCTACTGAGTTTTTAATTTCAATTAGTTTTCTTCAATCCTAGATTTTTTAATTTTTTTCTTTTTTAGGTTACTTTTCCAGTATAACTCTCTATCATGCATCTAATTTTTGACATATGAGCCATTTTTGTGTTTAAAGTCAATTGCTGATAAATCTAATAACTAAGTTATTGGCATCTATTTTCAGTAATTTTCTTTTCCTTCTTGATCCTTGGTATTTTAACATTGGACAACTATAAAAAAGTTAAGAGTCTCTGAATAATTTATTTTTTCAGAAAAGTATCACCATATTCTCTTTTAGACAGAAACAGTAAGGACATCTTACATGAACTTGTTTAAGTCTTTGCTGCACTGTTGCAGGTTTTCATGTTGTTTCGCTTCCTGAGGTTTTTCTGCATGGGATTTATTTCCATTTCTAGGATATAGCCCTCTAAGAATCACAACTGAAAGTATAGGACACTCTAATTTTGTGTGTCATAGACTCTAATTTTTATCTCTTCATTATGGTGAAACTGCCTCTTACATTTCATTTGGCATGGGGGCAAACCATTAAATGAAAGGTTAATGTCTCTGAGCCTTTCTTCTCACTGGTATCTTCTCTACTATTTTTTTTTTTTTTTTTTTTTTTGGGACAGAGTCTCACCTTTGTTGCCCTGGCTACAGTGAGTGCCGTGGCATTTGCCTAGCTCACAGCAACCTCAAACTCCTGGGCTCAAGCAATCCTACTGCCTCAGCCTCCCGAGTAGCTGGGACTACAGGCATGTGCCACCACGCCCAGCTAATTTTTTCTATATATTTTTAGTTGTCCAGATAATTTCTTTCTATTTTTTTTCAGTAGAGACGGGGTCTTGCTCTTGCTCAGGCTGGTCTCGAACTCCTGAGCTCAAACAACCCCCCTGCCTCGGCCTCCCAGAGTGCTAGGATTATAGGCGTGAGCCACCACGCCCAGCCTTTGCTATTATTATTATTATTTTTTTTAAACTTTCTTGTCACTGCAGCCTTACTCTTTTTTCCAGCACTGTATAATTGTAAAAATAAAATCTGCTATCCTCTCTTATTTTTGGCAAATTTTTGGTTTCTTGGACTTTGTTCAGTGTCATTAATTGACAAATGCCCTCAGGGAAAAAATGTCTTGATAATTGTTGGTTCAATTCTGTAGTTCATTTTGTTATGGAATCCTACCTTCAACTTACGATTTCTTTGGAAAACTTTCAATTTATTTATGTTTTTATTATTGTAATTGTTTTTATTTTAACAGATTTCATTTCGTTGCTGTTACTCTGGGTTGGAATGTTCATCTTCCATAAGCTACTCTGCCATAGCTAAAACCAGAAATCTTTTTACTTACATATATTTACTACCTAGACTGTAAATTACATTAGAGACAAGGTCTATGTTTTTATTTTTTATGTTTTGTCTGAAGTATCTTGGCATTCTATAATAAGATTTAATTATATGTGTCAGCAGGGGTAAAACTAGATTCAAGGAAATAAAACAGAAGAACATTGATGTAGTCATAATGCCAAGATAAAATATTACTTTGTATGAAATAATATCATGGGGGTGGGCAGAAATGGTAATTAGGAACTTTTTAATTGTCCAGGTATGCTGCTGAAGATGCTGCCCACTAGGAATAATAATTATTATTTTCTATAGGTCTTAGTACCAAGGAATATCTGTGCTTCCCCTGAACAACTGTAAGAAAGATTTCATGTTATGAATATTGAACTTCTCATAATTTATTGTGTTTGTTTCTGGTTTGGCTATTCAGGAATTCAGAAATAAACAATACCTTACCTTTAATTATTCAAGTGTGTTTCTTAGGGTATCATTTACAATTAGTTTTATCAGCTTTCCTGATTTTTTTTTTCTTTGCTATATAACTTCTGTATAATTTCCCTTCCATGGTATTGAATATATAAATTTTGGTAGGTTGTTTCAAATTCTTTTTTGGTATGAAGTGAAAGATAAATGAATAATTACATACATAAAATGAAAATCCAAGGCAGGAAGGACACATCTCTTTTTAATGTAGGAAAATAAACTTTCTCATGAACCCATAAGATTTCCCTTTATGTCTCATTATTTAGGGAAGTTAGATTCTCATGGCTAAATAGATTACTGGCAAAAGAACTGCAATGTACTGATTAGCTTAGATTGTAATTTACTGATGGACATTACCACTGGGAAAGGAACCCATAAAGTGCATCATTATGTAACACATTAAAAAAAAAATCAGGGTTCTAATACCAAGAAAAAATTGAGCAATGATAATTGAGTAGAAAAAAAAACTGGTGTCTTCCATACTCCTTTTATTGTATCATAGTTTTTAGGTTCAAAACCTCTGGTGTCAACCATTTATTCATTTGACAAAAAATTACTGAGTACATAATTTGTGCCAACCATAATTCTTGAAAATAAAGATAGAGCAGTGGACAAAAGAAGTAAAATCCTAGGAGTCATGGAGATTACCGTCAAGTGGAGAAGAAAGAATAAAAAGTAAAAAAAAAAAAAAAAATTGTTAATTTAAAATATACTAGATGATGAGGAAGACTATGAAGAAAAATATAAATAAAACCATGAATGTGGATATTAGAGAAATATATTTTTTTTCTATAGGGTGGCCACAAAAGGCAAAAATAGATGGAGACTTTTGATTAGACTCTTGGAAAAACTAAGTGAGCGAATGGAGCACATGTTTTTAGAAAAATCAAAACAGACAAAGAAAAAGAATGCAAACATTTTGAAGTAGGAACATTCCTATACTCTTAAAGAAATCCTGAGGTCAGTGTGGCTGGAATGAAATAGACAAGGAAAAAGAAGGAAAGGTCAGAAGGCTTTGTAGGCCATTATTAAGAGTTGGGTTTTCATCTGAATGTGACAAAAAGCCACTGGAGAGTTTTCTACAGGGAAATCACATAATCTAACTGAAATTATAAAGGGATCTTTTTGGATGTAGTATTGAGAATAGACGAATTAGGGAAAGGACAAAAATAGGGAGACCAGTTAGAGAGCTATTTCAATAACGTAGGTGGGAGATGACGGTGTCTTGGACTCAGGTAGTTGCAGAGACAGTGGTAGGATGTGGTTAGATTAGAATATATATCAAAAGTAGAGCAGAAGACTTTGCTGATGGATGGAATGTGAGGATATATGCATGTGGGAAGGAATGGGGATTTAAAGATCTCATGATTTTTTTGCCTGAGAGAGTATAATAATTGTTCTTTGTTCTCAACCTAAATATTACTCCCTTATCTAACTTTTCAGAATTCTAGCTAAACTTTAACTTTTTCTCATATTATATGACCTACTCTTTTTCTGGGTTTCCTAAAATGTTACTACTCTCTCTCATCATTTCACAATCATATTCTGAATTATATTATATTTATTTGCTGTTTGTCTTACTCACCTACCCCTATAGAAAAATTCTAGCTCCTCAAGAGAAGAAGCATTATCTTCTGTGTCTTTCATTCATGCCAGTAATAGTTTTTTCCTTGTAAATGTGCTAGGCATTGGAGATATAGCTATATATAGTGTCCAACATGGACTTGCTTTCATGAAGCTTCTGCATTGTGTATCAATGCCACTTCTTGGTGTTCAGTCTGTATGTATTGAATTGGAATGCAATATACTTTTTTAAGGAAATATTTCTATTGCTATTTGTGCTATTTTACAAAAATACTGACAAAAACATCTTCCTTCAGCATGAATAAGATAAAACGTTATACTTGGAAGTTTATCCTAAGGGAAAGAACACATGAGATTGCTATTTGCTTTCCTAAAGCTCATAGAAAGAACTACAAACTGCTAGAATATGTCTAAGCAACCCTGATCAATGATTGGTAGTGTTCAATAAGCCTGTTTTTAAAGCTTTAAACAAAAGAGAGATAACGGTATTGTTTAAAAGCATCTGGCTCTGTTTGTTTTTTTGGTATTTATGTTCCAAGTTAACTATTTTATACTTGCAATGGTAGATTCTAATATGGAGGAAAAGTGTATTTTTTAGATATATTTGCCCATCTCAGTTGAGCATATTTAAGTTTAAAAAAATTATTCCAGTTCATTTTAATTGCAATTTATAGAAATATTTTGCCTAGATGAAAAGGGAAGACAAAAGATGACAATTCAGTACTAATCCATGAGAACACATTTTGTACTTTTTGTGATTGACCAATATAGATAAATATTAAGACGATATATTCTGGTGCCCAGCTGTCAGACTTCAAAATAGAACTTTATCACTTATTAAATATGTGACCTTGGTAAATTATTTTAGTGCTTTAGGCCCAAATTTCCTCATCCATAAAATGTAGAAAATAAAAATTATTAAGAAAACATTTTTTTTTCCTCATAGTCTGGGTTGAATTGTATCCTCCAAAAAGATATGTTGAAGTCTTAACTCATGGCATCTGTGAATGTGACCTTACTTGGAAATAGGATCTTTGTAGATATAATCAAGTAACATGTTCATTAGTGTAGGCCATAATCCAATATGACTTACATCCTTATAAAAAGAAGAAAAACACTGTTTGAAAAATTAGACACAGAGAGAAAACCATGTCATATGGGAGACAGAGATTATAGTTAAGCAGCTGTAAGCCAAGGAATGCCAAGGATTGTAGGTAATACCAGAACTAAGAGACAGGTCTGGGATAGACTCACCCCTAAAGCCTTTAAGAGAACACATCTCTGTCCACACATTGATTTCAAATGTGCAGCTTCTAGAACTGTGATAAAATAAAGTTCTGTTGTTTTCAGCCATCCGGTTTGAAATAATTGTTATGGCAGCCCTAGGAAACAAATATATGGTGCTTATGATAATTAAATTACCTAATATAATGTATCTAAGTGATCAGAATAAAACATAGTATATTTGAAATATTTATGGCCTTTTAAAAACTTGTATTGAGAAATTAATTGAGTTCAAATAGGATGTTCTCCTCAGATCCCCATTGTAATTATTCCAGCCGCATTCATCTGTTCAGGCTGCTATAACAAAATGTCATAGACTGGATGACTTAAACACGAGATACTTATATTTCACAGTTCTGGAGGCTCAGAAGTCCCAGATCAAGGAATCCGACAATTTGGTTCCTGGTGGGAGCTGAAAAAACATAAGTGATTTGAAATATCATATCTCACTTCACCTGGTTTATATAAAGAAACCTATTAAATTTAAACATTGTGATAGATGATAAATGCAATATTTTTAACGTTTAGTACAAAATTAATTCCAAACTAAAGATGAATGTTTGTTTCAGCTTGAAATTGACAATAGAGAAGACACCTAATTGTTAGTTTGGATTGTCCATCTTTTTAAAACATCAATATATTTTACAAACTCAAATAGGCATAGTAATGAAAATTGCTGTTTCTTTTCATATAACAGTAAATAATCTGTAAAGTAGAAATTTATAAAGATTTTGAATTTCATGGAACATGTGTAGGTATTCTTCCTAACTACCTCCTGCTCTTTTTTGTCTTTTGATATCACTAGTAGAAAATAGGCATACAATTTTAATAGCTATAATAAATTGACCATTTTTACAAGAAAAACAATAAGAAAGAGAAGGAGATGCGGGAGAAGCTGGAGGAGTAGAGGAATAAAGAAAGGAAGAAGAGGAATTAAAACGACTTTTACGAGAAGACATATTGAGCGATAAGGGCAAATCTTTGAAAACACACATCATTCTTCCACTAAGATGAGAAATGCAAAAGAAAAATTTATTATTAGTGGCATGCTAGCTACCTGGGAAAGCTTTCAGATCATAAGAACAATCTAGTTCTTAATTTTAATACATCAATGGAGAGTGAGCTTCAGTAATGTGTCCAGACCATAAGTTACTTCCTTAGGAATGTCACGAAAGTATTCATAATGGCTGGAGTACAAAAAATACTGTATTCCAAAAGGGCAAAAATATTCATTTATCCTTACATTTGCCTCTGGACCTAGCACACAGTAGTCATTCAAAAGTATTTTAAAACAATAATTTTACAGAAATTTTATACAGACCTTATGGTTCTCCAAATCTAAAGATGATCTACAAGATGTGGTAGATTTGAGCAGTTTGCCTTTGCATTAACCATACCAGTAAATTAGTCCCAACCATAAGTTTTCAAAGACAGGTAAGTCTAAGTTACAAAACGAACTAATCACATTTTGGATGCATTACTGCTGAAAGGAATCAGCTCCACACTTTTATATTATATTCATAATTACATACCACAGCAAAAGAGTCAGAGGCCTTTGGGACTTGCCTGGGTCATGAATGTATACATTGGCTAGGGGAGCACAGGACGATCACAAGCATTTCACTGAAGAAGAGATAAATCCTTCCAAGGAATATAAGAGAAGGTAACTGATAGAAGGATAGTAGGTGTTAACTGGTAAGAACAAACTATGTCTACCCCTATGAAATCATCTTTTAAAAATGTTTGACATTCACATTCAAGAGAAAAGTTGACATCTTGGCATCATTTGAACTAACATGTTGTATCCTTGTACATAGTTCATTTGAAGTCCCTTTAGTCTCATGTTTTATGAAAAGTTCCATAGAAAGTTTTAAAAGGTCATGATAATAAAAATAAATGATTCAGAGTTCAAATATCAAAGTTTTAACAGTTGGGCTTATTCTGTGGACGTGATATCCCTCAAATCGAACTTTCCTCTTTTAAGAAATGATATAATATAAATAAGTACTTGAGGTTATTACTTTTCCAAAAAGGTAAATAAATCACTTAAATAAAAGTTAATATCTCTATAGCCTCTAACAGTTTTTAATTTTTATAACCCTCATCAAATAAATGATATTGCTTAATGTTTTTGCTTAGTAGCTAAAAAAATGATTACTTTTACTATTAATTATACTATTGGTGTCAATAGTTGCATAATTCTATAACTTATACATATTGTATAAAATTAGGTGGTGTTTTATACTTCTATCCGAAATAAATGGACATGATTATACATTTTTAATGATTGACAAGGGAGATACGGTCATCAAGAAAAATGAAATCCCAAATGATGCTCCCAAGTGATGTTTTGTGCAATAATACCCATTTTAAAAATAGGGACTTTTCAAACTGAAGAAGAGAGACACCGAAGATTTTGTATATGCTATTATTAAATACATAAGACAAGTAATCATCATAGAATTAAGTATACTAGTTTCCTAAGTTCTTTCAAACCTTCAAATAAGGGAAATTGCCCTAATAGTTAATATTCTTGTTCTTGGGGAAATAATCCTTTTTGTTTTCTCTCTCCATGGCTTACTTTTTTTTTCTTGACATACAACATTGGGTAGGACCTTCTGTCCAATGTTGAACAGGAGTGTAAATAATCATAATTCTTGTGTGCTTTTTCTTTTAATAAAAAATGTGTATGATATTTCTCCACTAAGAGGTTTGATGTTGGACTTAACATGCACTTTGTATCTCACAGGAAATAAACTCTGAGACAAATACTTCTGTAGAGATGTTTGTTAGGAAGTACTCTCTGAAAGAACATCTGTAAGGAATGAGGGATTATGGTGTAGTAACAAAAGAAAAGAGCTTCCCAGTAGGGATCTCTAAGGTCATTCAGAGTTGTTGGACACCAAAACATGTGTTTTAAGTCTTTGTACCCCCACATCAACCAGCAAAAGGGCATAATATTGTGTGAGAGAGCTCCTTTGACTGAGAGAAATATCCTCAAAGGAATTCATCCATGAGCTGTCAGTAACTAAAACTTCTGTAAGGAACATGGGTACGTTGCTGTGGAAGGAGGGATCTGGGTGGTACACTCGTATATGAACTAAAATTTATGCCTCCTACTCAATATAATAAATTCAGCACATTGGATAAGATTCTGGTCGATTTATTTTTCTAAGGAGATTTACAAGTAGAAAGTTAGTGAGATGAACTACAGGTCCCATGCTTTTATTAGTTGCAATTGACAATTATTATTTCCCACCTCTAATACGAATTCAAGATTGACTACAACTTTAGTTAACATCTCTACCCTTCTAGATGGCTTACTCGGGGTGGTTGAGGTGCTAACTCCCTGATAATTGTAAGTCTTTGGTCACTATGCTCTAATTGGACTAAAGTTGCTGCATTTGTCTATCTAGCAACAAAATTGTTTGAGGGAGTACTATTAATAAAAACTACCTAACGAATGAGATATGTGCCAAACCCTTGTTTTCCCTTACCCATATTTGGTAAGAACATTCCTATCTCATTGTAATGATTAAATTTAGACATCTAAGCCAGCATAGAGACTTTTTTTTGTTTTTGTTTTTTTTTGTTACCTGCTGCTATTATGGTAACGAGAGTCCAAAGAGCATGGGCTCCATTGCAGATTAAAAACAAGGAGCTCTTTATTGCTTCTGTTGGTGGAAAAATTTCCCCTTTGGGGACAAGTGTCTTTAAATTTACAGCCCAGAGTGTGGGGATGTAAAACACAAATTCCCAAGAGATAAGTCAGAAAGGATGATTAGTGGATAACTCTTTCATCTCTTGTTTTCCATACCCATTCCTTTATCTATTTGGAAAAGAGCACCACTAAATTGTCAGTGATTTAGGGTATGTACTGAAATTTGAAGCATAACACACCATTTTTCATGGTATTATCTCCAATCTGGCATCTCAGATGCAGGACCTTTCAATAACCATTAAAGATTTACAGTTCTGGGTTGTGGAAAAACAATGGATTCCATAGACTCACTGCAATACCTTTTTCTTTCTTTCTCTTTTCTGTAAAATGAGTTCCTTGGTCCAGTGTGATACTATGCAGAATCCCATGTTGGTAGACCAAACACTCTTTTAGTTCATGGATAGCTGTACTGTATCCATTTTTGAGGGCTGAAACAACAAACCTGTATGTGGAATACATGTCAATTCTACTTAAGATTAATCACAGATTGGTATCCTAAAAGTTTGACGTTTTTTCGGGGGAATAGGCTTTGTCTTTGTTGTTGGAAGGTTGTACACACATTAGCAGAGGTAGTTAAGCCAGTCTCAAAGAAGACAAACCCAGTTTTCTGGGCACAGTTTTTGCACATCCATCTCTGTGGTTGCTTCTTTTGTGCAGACATTGTGCCAGCTCCAGAGTGGCTAATTATAGAGACTAACTAGCTGATTAATTCTGTCTAGATAGCTGCATCTTCTGATACGAGTGCTCTCTGATGGGTGTTAACATGCAATAAAAATATCTTGGTACTACTCCTTGGTGTCTATCCACATGTCCCTTCACTGGATCTGATTGTACTAGATCTTCCAATCTTTGGCTCTCTCAGATCTTGACTATTTGCCATTGCCCATGACTCTACAGATCAATTGCTTGTGTACTGAAACATATTAACAACCCAAGATTTGCCTTTTAGGAAGATTTTTCTTCATTATTGTCTTTCAGGGTCACCTCTGGATACACAAATAGTCTATCACAGTGTTTAACATATCGATAATCTGGTTTTGGCTTTCACTAAGGAAATGAGCTGACCTCTCCAGGAAACAAGCTCAGCTGTTATACTCCACTATCATCTGGATTTAAGGATCCCTATATAGGCACAGTGCCACAGTGGGTGGATGACATGGAACACCAACCTCTATCTCTACCAAAGTAGCACATCATGAGAAGTTTTTCAGGTATGTAATTTATCATCTTCAGGCATCTTGGCCTTGATCTAGAACCTTAGGTGTCTGTGTTGTCATTTTCCTATCAAAATTTACCATAAGTACACTAGTGATTTTCAAAATAAAAATACCCGTAACACAACAGGGGTGCCCTGCACATGGTCCAAATTGTAGAGCTTATGGCTAGGCCTGGATCTGCTAAAAACCCATTTCTTGTTACAATCTTCATTTGAAACCGTCAGCTAAGTCCCTTGATGAGTGACTTGGGGTAATATTCCCAAGGATGGAATATGCTACCTCCACAAACACAAAAAACCTACCAGGCATACCTTTTTAGTGGTGGCTTGTGTGAGATAAACCTCCTTTGGTAGAATATCCCAACATGTCCCAGATAACTAGATGCTAAAACCTTCAGTAATGTTATATTCTCACAATCCTTGTAAAGTTCACCTCCCACCCTCTGGGTTGTACATATCTTGCCAAGCCTTAAAATGTTCCTTCAACTTCTTGCTTCATACTTATCCAAATTGCATGATGCTATTTAAAAAGAAGATCAATGCAACGTTCTTCTTAAAAATGTTTACAGTTTAAATCCTTATGGCAAGAGGTAAGAGATTTAACATGGCCCTGGAACAGAAACTGGATGAAGATTTGTAATTTATTATTGAGTTAGCTGTCCCCTGAACATATACTATTTTTCTTGTATGGATGGAGCAATATCATTGTCAATTATACATTTATCTTGTGTCCAGGGCACCATGATTTATTAATAATCATAATATTAATAGTATACTGCAATTGTGGACCCCCTGGTTTCTGCACAATGTTTCACTCATTCTAATAGTGAAGCCAAGGCATTGACTTCTATTCTCTAGCTATGAAAGTCCTAGACATCATCTTCTTCCAATATAAGGCTATTTCATCACATTTAAAATCTATCGTTTAGTGTAGCCACCCTCATCAATTATTTTAGCTACATTTTCTGAATAACTTGCTACAGCTTCTCCCTCAGTACTTGCCACTTCACCTGGCACTTTTATGTTATGGAGGCAGCTTATTCTCTTAAACTTTATGAATCAACCTCTGCTAGCTTCAATACTTTTTTTTCCTGATGCTATCTTACCTCTCTTAGCCTTCGCAGAAACGAAGAGAGTTAGGGCCTTGCTCTGGATTAGGCTTCGACTTAAAAGAATGTTGTGGCTGGTTTGATCTTTCATGTAAACCACTAAAACTTTCTCCATGTCAGCAACAAAGCCTTCTTTTCATTTGTGTGTTCACTGGAGTGGCACTTTTACTTCCCCTCATGAACTTTTCCTTTGCATTCACGAGTTGGCAAACTGGTGCAAGAGCCTAGCTTTTGGCCTATGTTGGTCTTGAACGTACCTTTTTCACTGAGCTTAATCATTTCTAGATTTTGCTTTAAAGTGAGAGAGGTGAGATTCTTCCTTTCACTTTAATACTTAGAGTTCATTGTAGGATCATTAATTGGCTTAATTTCAATTTTGTTGTGTCTCAAGGATTAGCAAGGCCTGAGGAGAGGAATAAAAATGGGGGAATGGTGGGTCAGTAGAGCAGTCAGAACACACACATTTAAAGATTAAATTCACCGTTTTATATGGGCCTAGTTCACAGCACCCCAAAACAGTTCCAATAGTAACAGCAATGCCCAATGATCACAGATCACCATAACAGATATAATAATAATTAAAAAGTCTGAAATACTGTGAGAATCTCCAAAATCTGACACAGAGATGTGAAGTGGGTGCATGCTGTTGGAAAAAAATGTTTTCAATAGACTTGCTAGGCACAGGGTTATCGCAAATCTTTAATTTGCCAAAAAAAAAAAAAAAGGCAATATCTGCAAATCACAATAAGGTGAAGCACAATAAAATAAGTTATGTCTGCAATTATATTCATTATGCCTCTGATAGTTAAATGCTATTAACTGACCTCTGAAGTTCTGGAACCTCAACCACCCACTGATTCTAAGGAGCCTATCACTCTAACAGCATCTGCCACTTCTGGCCTACAAAAAACTGTCATCGTTTGTATTCTCGTAAGTGCTGATACCTTTTATAATAGTTTATTTATTATAATAAATAATTTAATTTAATGATGTGAGTATCCCTTGGGTCATCCCATGAAACAGAGTGAGATTTTGTACTTTGTTCTCATATGGTGACTCCATTGTAACATGCATCTCACTGAGCCTTCTGACCCCTTACTCAATAGTTCATCAAAAGACTTCCAACATCTCTACATCATTTACTGTGTGCGTGTGTGTGTATGTGTGTGCCTCAGCACAATGCTGAAACTTCAAGAAGCCATTGCAACAGCATGTTTGCAGCACATGCCCTTATGTGTCCTTGCAAAGACTGAAATCTCTCAATCATGAAAGAGTGCTCCTGTATCAATAAATTATCCTTTATTCTCTGTCTACCTTCCATGATATTACACTCTCACAATCCACTCCCATGCATGATTCCTGCTGACACAAATTATCTGGGTGTATCAGGTACAATTGTTGTATTGAGAAATTACCTCAAAACTTGGTGTCATAAAGCAATCATTTTATTAAGTGCACGGATTCTTTAGACCAGAAATCTGGACAGGACACATCAAGGATAGCTTTTTTCTCCTCCATGGTATCTGGAGCCCTGGTGAGGAAGGCTCAAAGTTGAAAGTGATCAGATGCCTGGAGGCCATACCTTCTGAAGATATTTTTAATTATTTATAACATTTTTGATGCTGGCTATCAGCTGGGTACTCAGGTTGTCAAACAGAATGACTACATGTAGTCTCTCCATGTGGACTCTCCATATGGGCTAGTCTGAGCTTCCTTAGAGCATGGTGACTGTTTCATCAGGAAATGCCTCAAAAAGTATGGTGTAAGTGCATGAAACTTTTATGAATGAATTGTAAGAATCCTTCAACAGTATAATTTATTTTTGTTTTTGTGCTATAGATGTAATATGTTTTGCTTCTACCTATAAAATAAACTCTGTAATATATTGTTATTATTTTTATTTAAATTTTAAATTAACAAAATGAAAGCATTTAAAAATATTTACCTATATATTTACCATGTCTGATGCTCTTCATTCTTTTATATAGATCCAAATTTCCATTTAGTATCATTCTCTTTCAATCTTAAGGCCTTCCTTTAATATTTTTAATAGTAGAGTCCTACCAGCATGATTTCTCTCCACTTTTCAAAAATATTATTTATGATAATTTTTATTACAACTTCATTTTCTAAAACTAAATTTTATTGTGTATATTTCAGGTAAAAAAACATAATATGGGACACATATAGATATTAAAAAGGTTACTATAGTGGAACAAATTAACATGTATTATCTCACATAGTTACTTTTTTGTGACAAGAGCAGCAAAGATCTACTCATTTAACAAGAATACCAAGTACAGTGAAATTTTATTTCCTATAGTCCTCATGTTGTACATTAGATCTGTAGACCCATTCTTCTTATGTATCTGCTACTTCGTATCCTCTGACTGACATCTCCTGATTTCCTCACCACCACTGCTACCACCAACCCCCTTGCCCCTAGTAACCACTGTTTTGTTCTTTATCTCTGTATATTTGATTTCTTTCTTTTAGATTCCACATAAAATTAACATTATACAATAATGATTCTGCAATAATTTTCTTTCTTTCTTTCTAGCTTATTTCACCTAGCATAGTATCCTGCAGGCTCATCCACATTGTAGCAAATGGCAAGATATTGTTCTTTTTGAGAGCTGAGTAATATTCCATTACATATGTGTGTATGTGCTTGTCTATTTGTCCATCAATGAACACAGATTGTTTCCATATGTTGGGTATTGTGAATAATGCAGCAATAAACATTAGAGTAAAGATATCTTTACAAAGTGGGGTGATTTCATTTCCTTTGGTTATATGCCAAAAGGATTGCTGGTCATATAGCAGTTATATTTTTAATTTCTTTAGAAACCTCAATACTTTTTTCCATAATGGCTCTGTTAATCTGCATTCTTTGCAAGAGGATTGCTTGAGCCCAAGAGTTTAGGTTGCAGTGAGCTGTGATGATACCAATGCACTCTAGTCCAGGCAACAGAGTGAGACTCTGCCTCAAAAAAACCCAAAAATCTACATTCCCACCAACATTGTACAGAAATTTCTTTGTTCCACGTCCTCATCAACATTTCTTATATTTCAGCTTTTTGATAATAGCCGTGTTAATATGTGTGAGGTAGTATTTCATAGTGATTTTGATTTGCATTTCTTTGATGAATAATCATGTTGAGCAAGTTTTCATATACCTATTGGAAACTTTTGTGTATTCTTTGGAGAAACACCTATTCAGATGTGTTGCTGATTTTTTAATTGGGATATTTATTTATAGGCTATTGAGTTATATGACTTCTTTATAAATTTTGAATATTAATCCCTTATCAGATACAGAGTGTGCAATTTTTTTTTCAAATTTGTAGGCTATCATTTCATTTTGTTGATTGTTTCCTTTGCTGTGTGGAGCTTTTTAGTTTGATGTAGTCCTATTTATTTATTTTTGCTATCGTGGCTTAAGCTTTTGGTGTGATAGCCAAAAAATTATTGCCAAGACCAATATACAGGACATTTCCCCCTGTGTTCTCTTCTAGGCATGTTATAGGTTCTGGGATTAAATTTAGATCTTTTGTCCATTTTGAGTTGATATTTGTGTATGGAATTTATTCTTTTGTATATGGAAATAAGTTTACCCAGTATCATTTATTGAAGAGATATACTTTCCCCATTATGCTCTCTTGGTGCCCTTCTCAAAAATTAGCTGACCACATGTTCGGATTTATTTCTGGTGTCTCAATTCTGTTCCACTGGTCTATGTTGTCTGTTTTTATGCCAGTACTAGACCACTTTTATTACAACGGCTTTGTAATATAATTTTAAATCAGAAATTTTAATTTTAAACTTCATGCCTCCAAGTTTATTTTTCTTACCCTTCACCTGCAAAAAATTATGACTCATTTGAAGGGTCAGGTGATTGTTAGCATTTTTTAGCAATAAATCATATTTTAGTGTGATTTGCTTTATTGTGATATTTGTTTTGTTACACTGAACCCGCATATATCTGAGGAATGCCTCTATATAGGAGAGTGATTGACTTTTGTAGAGATTTTTTTCTTTACATCAGTTTAAAAAGTTTCCAAGTAATGTGAATAAATATTAGTGTACTAGATAATGTGAGTGAAATTTTACAGAATAAACTATTACCATAAGCAATCTCAGGTAAGTAGGACAGATGGAATAGGAAGAAGGTTATTGATTCAATTGCTGAACCAGCATTTATCTCATTTATAACAATAAAATATTTACTTAAAAATGATGAAAACATTGAAACAAAGCGACAGTTGTTAACTTAAGTTTTAACTGATAAAAATGAGTTTCACGTTTTAGTAGTCAAAGTTCAGGAACACATATGCGTAGACAATGAAACAGAACATTATGCAGATTTGAACCACCCATGATGGTTTCATAATTCCAATGGAGCCTCAGTCAGTTACATGAAAATCCCTTAACGAGTTATGTATAATTGAAATAACATCTGGTCTTCAAAGACATGGGGAAAATAGAAATCAAAATTGGCAAACCAGAAACTGCAGTCTTTTGTTTAAATAGAAATAATAAGAACATAACTAATTTTTAAAAGCATAAGAAATCTGTAAATTACAATCTGGTGATAAATTATGCATAAATTAAAGTCACCATACCCTATGGTCACACCAATTGGTCATACCAATATTTATAAGAGATATTTGTGTAACAATTATTATAAAACTATGAATTTTTTCTCTTATCTACTTTTATCTTTGGAAGCCTTTATGATGAAATAATGATAGAGAGTTTTCCATAGTTTAATTATTATTCTTGATTATTTACACAGATATTCCTTTCAAAACTTTTAAGATAAAAAGATATACGTAAAACTTCAACCACCCTCCTGAGTTCACATTATTAAGGAATTGGTTATGTTGGTGACACTGTGTGTGAATGACTAGCAGTCATTTAAGCTGACTGACAGGGTGACAATTTAAGTAACAGAAGTAGGTGGTCATGTTTTAGCAATATTCTGGCTTCTTATTACTTTACTCAAGGCATATGCATTTTTTTCATTTATCTATTAATATATTGGGTTCAGTATCAAATTCTCTATTTGCATTGTCCCAGATTATCTAAATGTCTCCTCAAATTCTTTAAAACAATGTTCCTGTTTACATGGATGAAAGTGATAGGAAGTAAATTAAATTCCAAATTGCTTTTTAAAAAATATTATAAATAAATGGCCTTAATAAATTTATAATTTTAGAGTTATAGTTGTTATAACTATATTTTATACCCTTGATAACATGCTTCTAAAATGCAAGAATAACCAGGCTTTTTGCTAACAACAAGGGAGCAGTACAGAAGAACAAAACATTTCAGAACAACTGTTGATCCATTCTTTGTCACCAAATGGCATTAAATAAAGTGCCAGCCACAACCGCAAATTGCAAGTAGATTGATCTCTCTAGAAAGTTTAGTGCTGCAGTCAGTATATAAGGAATGATCGAGTTCCTGTTTCCAATACCTGCAAAGACAATAAAAGCTAGAGGCAAAGTACTGCTGACTATTCCGTATGCACTCTTACAGTCAGTCCTTTA
>RJWJ010009362.1:0-50184 GCA_004363605.1 Indri indri
AAAAAACCCACAAAAACACAAAAAACCCAGCTGGGCATAGTGGCTCATGCCTGTAATCCCAGCACTCTAGGAGGCTGAGGCTGGAGGATCACTTGAGGCCATGAGTTCAAGACCAGCCTGGGCAACATAGTGAAACTCTGTCTCTACAAAAACAAAAAAAAGGAAAGGAAACAAATTTCTTTAATATTTCTACATGGCTAAATTTTATGTCATCTAGTAGTCCTTGCAGTCTTATTAAATTATGTAAGAACTTTTCTTCCTAGTTAAGCTTCAACCTCAGTAATTGTTTACATTTTTATGCATTGAAAATTATTCTCAAATATAGGTAAATTGGACTTTACTATGGTCAACACAAAGGTGTTGTTTTTGAATAAGTTATATGTTCAGGGTGGTTTCTCAGCTATAGAATAATACTTCGTATTTCATGTGAGTACTTTAAAACAACCTCTCAGAAGCCTATAATTTAATCATATGAACTACTTATTTTGCTTGCCACTCTTTTCTTTAATTTAAAAAGAATTACAGTATAAAGCAATTCAGAATATTGTCTTTCTCAGAATGAACTTTTTCAGATAGGTTTCTATGAAAAAGATTCTGTAGAAAGGTAATTTAGCATTCAAGGAAAGGCATTTGGCTCAATATTAAGTCTCTAAACTCTTGAACAACTGGAAATGATTGGTTTTTAAACAACAGTTTGGGGGCAGAAATTGAATTAGTTAAGCCAAAATAATGATGGGTCTTAGACATAAATAAATAATTTTCTTTGAATGGCACTAGAGAGTTAGTTAGAGGTTAATCCCCAACAAGAGGTTCTTCTAATTTCTTGGTTGTGATTTCTCTTTGAAAAAGAATAAAAAGAATTTGCAGCTTCATGGAGACTTGTAAAGGAGATTAAGCTGTCTTACAACCCAAAATTAACTGAAAATGGAATAGCAAATCAGTGAATATTTATAATAAAAATTTAAGTAATTTCAAACTTCAAATTTTATCTCAAAGGTCAATGTCACATGTAATCTGAAATCTCATAGGACAGTAACCAAGCTAGTCAATACTTACTAATGAGGACCTCTGGAAACCTGCTGCTGTGATGAGAATGGCAAAGCCTAAAAGACAGGAAAACAGAAAGGACTGTTGATGGGTCTTCTCTCTGTCCTTTACAAATGCACCTTCTTTCTGTCAGGAGGCCTGGTGGCCAACAGAAGACCCATGCTTTAGCATTTTCACCTGACACACATTTGTAGGTCATTTGGGGACTGTCGCTTGATGTGTGGCTAAACTAAAATAGTTTTTCTCCTCTCGTAGGTGGGTAAGCAAGCACATTAAAAAGCCGATTCGCTCCACAGTCCTCAGCTTGGATTGGCATCCCAACAATGTTTTGCTGGCAGCAGGGTCATGTGACTTCAAATGCAGGTGGGAACAAATGAGAATTGATAGACTTGAGCTGCTCATCGTTCATCCTTCAACAAATATGTATAAGGTTCCTTTCTTTGCTAGGCATTGTGAGGGACTCAAAGTTGGAAGCAGCTTGTGATCTACAAGAGAAGCTCATGCCTAAGTCACTGAGGTAGAAAGAAATGGACTTGGAAGTGGGGAGTAGGAGGGAGAGACAAGGACAGGGTCAGGAATGTTTTCTTTAGGCAGAATGTCCGTGGTTTAAAGTGGAGGATTAGCATGTGCGCTCTCTTCCGTCTCTTTCTCTCTCTCCCTTAGTTGGCTACAGTATTATTTCTCATTTCATATTCTAGGCAGCAGACTCTGCAGATTCCAGAGTGAAACGAAGATTAACAAAACATAGCTTAACAGTGCACTGCTGAGCTGTTATTGTGCTGTTCTTTTCAGTTAAAGCTTTTTATTTGTCATTAGCATGAGGTTACAAGAAACACAGCCACTTTGCTAAGAGCTTTAAGGATCATACCATGTAATTGCTTTTTAAAATTGTTCTTTATCACGAAGGCTTTTTCCCCCTTAGCTGAAAGAAAAGCAAATAATGTTGCTTTGTGTTGACTATATGGTGGGTTGGGAAATGGAATGCACTTTTCCTCAGTAACTATGTGGAGAGTTTCCAGAAAACCTGGATGGTGATTTATATTCAGGTATACCTAAGGTTTACAAATTGTGTGTGTGTGAGTTGGGCTGCAGAGATGGGAATTATGGTATGTCATATACATCAAGGCATTTTATATTCTGGAGTTCTGTTTGTGATCTGTTAACCAGAGTCATTCTAGCTCCCTTGAAAAATGGAACCAGCTGGCACTAAACTAGGTGTGAGGTTGTCTGAAAATCTGATTGTGAAAATAGGTTGCGAGTCTTTTGTTCTTACTAATTTCCACAAATAAACTTTTCTTTGGCTTGCAGTCCTGTGGGGATGGATCTGTTCCATCTGCATTCTCAAGTCGGCAGCTGAGAACCACCAAAAGCAGCCTCTGATTTAAAGCACAATGACTTTAACATCACATCTTCTAACTTACACATAATTCACTGTCCTATGTGCTATCTCTTCTAGAGCTGCTGCTGCCATTGTCATTTGGGGTGGAGGGAGAAGGGAATACCCCGGTTCTTTTAGGGAGCCTTTAGGTTCAGAATTTTTCTGAAGAGAAGAGATACCCTGTAATACTGTGACATTTTTTAAAAAAATAAATAAATAATAAAAAATAGTAAAGAGAAGATGTACAAAGTAGAAATAGCATTGGAGGGCAAAAAGGGACCCAAAGGATAGATCTTCAGCTGTTCTAATTTGTCCCATCCCCTTTCTAACTCTGGGCCAAAACATCATCACACACAGCTGCGTGGAGTTAGATAAAGAGAGTGAGTTAGAAAAAAACTGATGACACCAGCTGTAAAGGACCCACCTTCATCTCAGACTTTCCTGCCACAAAGACTGGACAATGGGCCTGAGGGTGAGGGGATCCCAGTCTGTCCCCTGGCAGCACTAGGGAGGCTGCCCACTCTTTCTCACCCACTCCCTTGGCTTTCTCTTTGGGCCCCTCTGCTTTTAAATAAGTTAATATTATTGGTGTGTTGTGGGGTGGAAAATAGTCTCCTCTCTCCTACTGTTGACTACGTGGGCTTCCTGGAGTACTGTGCTGAGAATGACGGTGAAGTAGATAGGAAAGAATGCTGTGGTCATTTAGCAAGGTCTGACTGGGCAAGGGGTGGGGGGTGGTAGGACAGCAAGGTCTCCCCAGAATGTGCAGTCCATGGGTGAGTGGTACTTCCGTGTTCATTACCTAGAGCCTGACACATGGTAGGTGCTCTGCGAGTATCTGTTGATTGAGTATGGGTTTGCCAAACTTGCATTGGCCAATAAGCAGCCCTTAGAACCATTCTGTGACTTGAGAGGTTTGTGTATCTGAACTTGTCCATTATGTTTTGTTTTGTTTTGTTTTTGCAAGTCAACCTCTTTGCATTCTAGGATACCTTATGGTAGCTGCCTGTGGCCTATTTCTACATACATATATTTTCATTTGCTTTTTCCTTCTCTCCTTGCCCTTTAAATTGCAGAGTGTTTTCTGCCTATATTAAAGAAGTGGATGAAAAGCCAGCCAGTACGCCCTGGGGCAGCAAGATGCCTTTTGGTCAGCTGATGTCAGAGTTTGGGGGCAGTGGCACAGGTGGCTGGGTCCATGGGGTCAGCTTCTCCGCCAGTGGGAGCCGCCTGGCCTGGGTCAGTCACGACAGCACTGTATCTGTTGCTGATGCCTCGAAAAGCGTGCAGTGAGTATTTTGCCTTTTGTTTGAAAGGTGGGGAGCGGCGGGTAGGATCTCCCACCAGCTGGGGTAAGGCTGCCCTTCCCGGGGTGTAAGTACAGGACATGAGCATAGAAACCCCAGCCAGAACTGCAAGGCAGCCCTTACAGTTACAGACAGATTTAAATGGTCTGTTTAGGAAATTTTAAAGAGTTAGGTCTTACTTCTGGAAATACATCTTAATGGAAGTACTGATAGTGATTCCTTTGAAGAACCGTCCTGGTTTCCTACTGACAAGGGTCCCTTCAAAATGGCCAATCTGGTCTGTTAACTCTGAATTCCTTGCAACATATAAATGTCATCCACTGGCCTTAAATTAAATAGGAGATATGTTCTTAGTCTGGATAGTCAATGAACAATGACTCCATTAATTTGGGACTTCCATTTAGTAACACTTAAAAACCCTTGATGTGACATCTGTTGTATGCTGGAAGAACTCAAATTGCAGTGACTCCTTTGTGAGTGGGGCGCCTGCTCAACCTTAAAGCACCTGTCAGACATCAGAATTCATTCTGCTCATTATATGTTGGAGGAAGAGAGAAGATTAGAATCCTTTTCCTCTTATAAATCTTCGTTCTTTCTTGGTGAATCCTTTTCCATTAGCAGCTAAAGGTAACTCATTCTTAAACTCACATTGGGTGACGCTTCTGCCTGTCAGGTCAGGGAGTAAGGTACAGCAGAAGGAGTAAGGGTCACCACATGTGAACAACATGACATTTCAGAGATGATTTTTTCCCCCTAATTGGATTAAATGTGGGGTTTTTTTTGGTTAATTTAAAGAAAAAAATCCTCCCTCCATTATAAATGTAGTCTTTCAGAAGATTTCTGTACATATATAAGCACTTAAATATCTTTTCATTTTTAAGATAAATCAGATTATGTTATACTTTTTTTTTGTTTGTTTTTTTGAGACAGAGTCTTACTTTGTTGCCTGGCCTAGAGTGTGATGGCATCATCATAGCTCACTGCAACCTCAAATTTTTGGGCTCAAGCGGTCCTCCTGCCTCAGCTTCCTGACTAGGTGGGACTACAGGCATGTACCATCATGCCTGGCTAATTTTTTCTGTTTTTGCTAGAGACGGGGTCTTGCTCTTGCTCAGGCTGATCTCGAACTCCTGCCCTCAAGCAGTCCTTCTGCCTCAGCCTTCCAGAGTGCTAGGATTACAGGCATGAGTCACCACACCAGCCATAATATACATTTTGAAAAATAATTTGCTTTTTGACATTCAATAATATTTTAATGCTAGCGTTATTTGATTTTTATGTGATTTATTATAACACATGGTAAGTTTTTAGCACATGCTTATTACAAGTCCCTGTCTACCGTCTTACTGACTTCTTATTTGCCTTTTCTAGCCCTGCAAGTTAGCTTATATCCTTCACTGCACCCCTCCCCTTCTCCAACATAAATATTTCATGTAGTAAAAGTCAGGCGTACCACAGTAAGGGCTTAAGATGATGTGTTCTTTAATCCAGTACCAACTTTATTAAGGGGTCTCCTGAGACATATACAGTTAGCTTTTAAAATGTGCCACCTTTTGCATGAAGTTAGGCACTCCTAATTTATCAACCAATGTGTCTGCCCCGGGCATATCTGTGGAACCTCTTTGGCAAGTGCAGGAGTAAATAACTACTTTGCACTCACACACATGCAGGCCTGCTCACATAGACACAGCCCATTCAAGTATGAACTCCTGGCTGACTAAGACTGGGTTTTGTTCATCTTGGTAGCTCTAGGCCCTCACACAGTGCCTGGCTGCCGGTAAATATCTGTGTGATCACAGCCCTCTAGGAGCCCTGGTGAGCACAGGTGAGGAAAGGATTACAGCCCAGGGCATTCACTCAATGAGTGATAGTGACAGTAAGAGCAGAACTCGAGGAGGTAAGAGAAAGGAGAAGCCCTTTAGGCTGAGTGGTCCAGGAAAGCTTCATGGAGGTGATCCCATCATCAGCTTCCAAAGCCTGGAGTGACTTTGGATAAGCAAGAGGAGCAGAGCCTGCACTGGGGGCAGAAGGGTGCAGGGGCAAGGAAGATGGAAGAACGAGCGTTTCCTGGGGACCAGCAATTGGGAGGGACCTCAGAAGGGGGCAGAGCACAGGCCAGAGAGAGCTGAAGGCCTCAGTTTCTGAAGGTCACCTCAGGGCCACCTCATGCTTGAGATTCCTACAAGTTGAGGTCATGGGGCTCCTTTTAAACATAAGTGTTCATTGATACTGAAGAAGTCCTGTGAGAATGGGTCCTTTGTGGTCTTCTGTGTCTATAAAGAAGCTGCATGGTCTGTTTCATCTCGAGGTAACAAACGTTCTTGTGTTTAGGGTCTCAACTCTGAAAACAGAGTTCCTGCCACTCCTGAGTGTATCGTTTGTCTCCGAGAACAGTGTTGTGGCTGCTGTAAGTATTTCTCTTCATTCTTCATTGTGGGGCACTGTATGTGATTCTCCAGACCAGGAACAATGCATGCTCTGTTACACTAGCGCAAAGTAGAAAAGGCTTTTAGAAGAAATAGAGCTTTTAAGAGTAAGAGGTGCCTGTAATGGTGAACATTTTGCTGAAGAGGTGGTAGGTGGGCAGCGTGCCCTCCAGGGGCTGACTGATATCTTGTTTCAGGGCCATGACTGCTGCCCAATGCTCTTTAACTATGATGACCGCGGCTGCTTGACCTTTGTCTCCAAGTTAGACATTCCAAAACAGAGCATCCAGCGCAACATGTCTGCCATGGAACGTTTCCGCAACATGGACAAGAGGGCCACGACCGAGGACCGCAATACAGCCTTGGAGACACTGCACCAGAATAGCATCACGTAGGTGCCATCTGTGGAGAAGTGGTTAGGTGACCAAGATGCCCTCCTTCCCCTCATTATTTCCTGACTGGGTCCCTACAAAACTTTATGCACTGCAGGCCCAGGTATCCCCTTAGGAACGAGCACAGAGAGAAGTCTGTATCTTCCTGACTGCGGGCTCTTATTTTCAGCTCATGATAGAGTCACTCTGTCCTTCATGGTGCAGATGCACAAGGCATCCAGTGGGGGAGGGGGACGTGGATCCTGTTGCAGACTTTGAGGTGGGGGCCTATGGGGACAGCCTCTTTAGAGGGCTCACATTATCAACAGCTCGATTGAGAACCAAGGGTGGCCTTCCTGAGTGCCACGTTCCTCTACTAGCAAAGGGCAGATATATCCTGTTTGAAAAGGTAACTCTAGCTATCATTTCAAGTAATGTATACAAGCAGGAAGATGATTTAATTAGAGAAACAATTTCTTATCATCGTTATGACAAAGCTGAGGAGTCTCTTGACTAGTTTTTCACCAGGTATATGTGATTATATAAGACAATGGACAGTAGAATTACATTTTATCTAGAAAGCTTGATTTGTTTTTTAAATCTAGAGGAATAATGTAATATTTTTTTAATATCAATAAGAAAGTAATATATTCTTGATATTATAAATTATTGTGTTCTGAGTTAAGTACTGTGGGATTTTCTCTTTTTGACTAGACCTTTTGTGTTGGAAGACTTTTATTGTGGTGTTGATGGCAAGAGGAATAATGGAAACCTCTAGACTTTCTCTTTGAGAGAATTATTATGAAATGCAGGTTGTGCTTTTCTCTATTTAGCGGAAGGGACAGTTGGACTTAAAATAGGTTGAAAATGTCTGTGCTCTATTGCAAAATAAGAACCTTTCACTTGGAATGGATTGTTGCAAAAAAAAAGAAAAGAAAAATAAGAACTTGAAAGCATAGCAAAATTTACCATTTCTGTACACCTTTCAGGTTTCTCTGTCCAAGCTTCCATGCAGACTATGTGTCAGGAAGCAAACAGTTCTCATCACCTCTCTGAGACTTTAGGTGAAAAATAAAGACAAGTCCTTGCCAATTGGATAGTCTACTTTTCTTTGCAGACATTAGGTCTTCTTTGCCGTAGAGCTGTGTCAGCTAACTTTTTTTGTAAGGGACAAGATAGTAAGCATTTTAGGCTCTGAGGGGGCCATAGAGTTTCTGTCATAACTACTCTGCTGTCGTGTCACAGAAGCAACAAATAGACAATATGTAAATGAATGACGTGGCTATATTCCAGTAAAACTTTATGGATGCTGAAATCTGGATTTCACATCATTTTCACATCATGAGATTCCTTTAATTTTTTTTCTAACCATTTAAAAATGTAAAGGCCATTCTTAGTTCATAGGCTGTATAAAAATAGGCAGTACGTGCTATGGTTTGCCATTCTCCAGAGGGATAAATTTTAGACATTTGAGGAGAAAGAAAAATATTGTCGGAGCTTTGGAATTGATTGTCTTGAAAGCCTTCGAGATAATTAGGCTAAGACAAGTTGTTTCATTTCTCTGTTCCTCTCCTTGGCTTGGTTGGAATCTGGTGGTATGTCCGCTGCAAACATTTATAATGATTAATTTTAAATGCAGAAAGGGCTCTCAGCTTCTATGCACTGGCTCTCTTGGAGGGTGATTTGGGAGATTTTGTTTGGAGCCAGTTGGATTTAAGTCAGGCTTCATCATGCCTCCAGTTTTTTTTTTAAAAACACACACATTGTTTCCGTCATTGCTGCTGTCCTGCCCACAACTGCTCATACGCATTTGCATGCCATGTGGGCTGGGTCATCCGTGTTTCTCTAAGTCACTCTGATTAATGCAGGTTCTTAACATTTTCCCCTTTCAGTCTTGTCTTTTCTGGACATCTAGTAATAAAATTTAGTAATAAAATATTTTTGGATATTTTGTGAGCCAGCTGCTGTAGCCTAATGGTGATGGACAAGTTAATATTCAGGAGTTGAAAGATAATTCATTCCCTTAAGCTGCTCTTACACTATTAGTCAGGAAGGTTGGGCTCACTTCTGCTATATACCTTACAATCTCTTTTGTTTTGCTTTTCTTCAGTCAAGTGTCTATTTACGAGGTGGACAAGCAAGACTGTCGCAAATTTTGCACTACTGGCATCGATGGAGCCATGACAATTTGGGATTTCAAGGTATTTTCTACCTTTCAGAACAAATCTTGTTTGTGTTAAAACTCTTGTGAGAAGAATGTCTCACTTCTTGAAGCAAAATGTCAAATCCCGTATACATCAGAAATGTAGAACATTAGACTGTAGTTCTCTTTAAAACCTGTAAGTCATCAGCAGAAGGGAAACACACATTCTCAATGAGATGGAATACATCTAGATGTCCATTTATTCATTGAGGATTAACTGAGTGCTGTTTTCGAAGCAGGCCCTGTGTTAGGCACCAGCCTAGGTTTAACTATATAGATATATTGTTATGGTTTACTGTAATCAATTTGGTAAATGTTCACTAAGTGTCTCCTGGGTGCCACGCAGGGTATTGGGCACTGAGGATATCAAGATGAAGGAGCCCCTGAGGGGGTTGTCTGGTAGAAGAGAGAGGTAGGCCCTGAGGCTGTGTGGGGGTGCTAGACAGGGCTCCAGAAGAGAAGGCCGTTGCCTCTGTTTTCACACAGAGGGATGCAGTGGGTGCATGGGCTGCACCACTGCAGGGAAGAGGTTGTACCTGACCTGCATCTCGAGCTTCGATGGGGTTGGGGAGGGTAGGGGGACCATGAGCTGAGGAAGCAGAGGTGCGCATCCCAGGCTGCAAGGGCAGCACAAACAGAGCAGCCTAGGGTTCAGGGAGCACATGCTGCGTCCCCAGCACTGCCCATGGTGTGGCTCCAGCAGAAGCACAAGGTGTAACTAGAAAAAAGAGCCATGGCATGGCCACAGAGAGGACACTGGGCATTGTCTGCAGACAGCTGGAGCTGTTTCAGAACTTAAGTAGAAAGGCACCGAGCTGTAGCTGGATGGGCTTCACGGGGCTACTGTGGGATCCAGGCAGAGCTCCTGAGTCCAGTGAACAAGTGATGAGGACGTGAACCCCTGCAGTGGCAGGAGGTGAGGCCAGGAGGTTCTGGACTGGAGAGAGATTGAGGAGGCTAAATGGAAGGCTCTTGACAATGAGGGACAAATCCAGGAGGACTCCACCCTCTCTAGCTGGGCATTGGCAGATGGTGGGTGAGAGGAACTAGGGAGGAGGAGAAGCACAGGTAAGAGAAAAATGGCTCCTCCCTGTGGCTCTGAGTTAACTTCACCTACTCCAAAATAGGCCAGCATTTACACAGTTTTGCCACCACCTGTGTAGTTCCATGATGTTTGATTCCCCTTGCCTTGGGTCAAATACTTAGTGTAGAAAAGCCTCCAATATACTTTTTGGAGAAACAGTCTTCCTCTAAAGTCTCCCCCTCCTTTCATCTTCCTGTCTTTATGTCCTGGACATCTCCATTCCTGTGTAATGATCACCACCTGGGCAGCTACAGCTCAACCTTTTATTTTTTGATCCCTGTACCAGGCTGGCTGCCGTGTGGCCTGCAGGAGCATAGGAGAGCCTGCCACTGGGGCATGTAGAGTATAGTGAGGAGGCAAGGTACATGGGCCAGTGACACAGGGAGGAAGTACGTGCCTTAAGAACACGGAGGAGTGAGGGCTATGCCCAGAGCCTGTGGGTTAGGATGATGGGGACAATGAGTACATGGCCTGGAGGACAGCCTAGTCCTGGAGAGTCTGGGTGAGGCCAGATCTGGGAGGATGAGTTCCTGCACCTCAACCAAGGAGGAGCGGGGAGTAGTATAGTACCGTGGGGAAAGCTCCAGGGTGGACAGTCCTCAGTAGTGATCTGTCTTCTTCCCACCTTTTTCAAGACCTTAGAGTCTTCTATCCAGGGCCTCCGGATAATGTGAAGCTGAGTGAGCCTCTGCCATCCAGCACGACAAACGGTGGCTGACCACAGCTCTGCCATTGGATGGTGAGGAAAGCCAGCCCCAAGGAAACACTGAAAACACATATCGTGCAAATAATGTGTGGTTTTGTTTGAGTATAAAATTGGTGAAAGTGTTGGTTTTTTAAAAGCAGCAGTGATTTTTTTGTTTTGTTTTTGGCTATTTCATTCCATTCTTGACCAAAGCTTCTCTTTAAGTAGTTTATTATGGAAAATTGTCACACTAACTTAAAGGAAAGGGTGAGGGAGATATGTAAATTGTCCACTAGAAAATTAAATTAAAATACTGAATGTGGTTTTGGATTTGTTTCCTTATACTATTTCCATATTTCCATTTTTAGTAGGAAAATATGGGTAAATTCTTCATTAGATTAGTTCATTTTTAGGGTAAAATCTTAGATTCTTAGTTTCTTAAATTGCACCATCCTATTCTACCTTTAACCAAAAAGAACCATTTATTGTGTGGGGGGGGACCACTTATTGAATATTATCTCAACATTGCAATACTTCTGCAAACTGTTATATTCTATCCCTATTTTGCATCCGAGCAACAGAGAAACCCAGCTCCACTAAGCAGCCAAGCCCAAATGGGAGGCTGCTCTGGGAGACCCTCTGTGCCTGGTGCCCACGGCCGGGCAGCCCACTGCTGACATGAGCACCCACAAAGGGTGTGCTGCCAGGGAGTCCGCAGGAGGAAGAGACATGGGAAAAGGTAGCATCTTGGTTTAGGGATACTGTGCCCGAACTGAGTTCTTTCATCATAAGTAGATGTGAAGTTTGACATTCCAAGGCTGAGAATTTTAAAGAGGTACAAATACAAATAAAAAAGCAAAATAAATACAGAGTAGCCTTGAGTGTTCTTGATCTCACTGCACAGGATAACCAGAGCAGCGACTCTGACACAGCTCTGTTCTAGGATACTGGCAACAGTGCTTCTCAAAGAACATCATGATGTTCTCAAAAGATTAATTCTGCCTTTCTAATGATTTGTGGGAAGCCTTCCCTCCAAGAGAATCCTGGTGCCAGGGGTGCTGGCCTGACGGCCTGCCTCATCCCTGTGTGCCGTAGTGTCCTCTCTGGACCCCCAATGCAGGAGCTTGTGCGTGCCCCCACTCTGGAGGCAACCATGTGAAGGCCCAGGGTTTCCTAGGTGCCTGAGGCATAGCTAAGGAGAGAAAGCTACCCCACAGGGGATGGTCAGTCCAGAGCAGTGTATAAAGTATGAGGTTATTAAGTTGTGTGTGTGTGATTTAAATACTAGGTGTGGTAGGCAGAAAAATGCCTCCTCGCCCAAGAATGACCATGTGCTAATCCCCAGAACCTGTGAATTTTACAAATCTGATTAAGTTGCAGATCTTGAGATGGGAGCTTATCCTGGATTATCTGGGTGGGCTCAGTGTAATCACGAGGGTCCTTATAAGAGTGGGGAGCAGGAGGGTCCCCACTCCTGAGCAGAGTCAGGAGATATGATGAGGGGATGACAGACTGAAGTGACGCAGGGCCCGGAGCCAGAAGGAAAGCAGCAGCCTCCTGAAGCTGGAAAAAGCGAGGCAATGGATTCTCCCCTGGAGACTCCAAAGGAGCACTCACTGCCCTGCCTACGCCACTTCAGCCCACTGTGACTGACGGCAGACTTCCGACCTCCAGAACTGTAAGCAAATAAATTTTGTTGGTTCAAGCCATGAAGTTTGTGGTGATTTGTTACAGAAATAACAGGAAACTAACATACCAGTTTAATTCAGAAAAGGGAAGTATGGCCTAGAATAGTTTTTCAAAATGAGGACCATAGCCCCTAAGTGGGTTTAAAAATCAATTTAGTAGGTTATGACTGGCATTTTAAAAAATGAAATAGAAAATACCAGATTGCATTGCACGTAGTCAGTGTTGTTTCATGATAATTATGTTTCAGATATACATGGGGGTGTGTGCTAGGTCACAATACACATCTCTTGTGTGGGTTGGTGACCAAAAAAAGTTATATAGCCACCAGAGAGGATTCCTGAGGAAAGGTGTGTTACCCACACCCTGAATGCAGTACTTCACCATAAGAATAGCAAACTGTATCAGGCACCAGGGTCAGCAATTGGTAGGCATGACCTGCTCCTCACAACAATCCTAGAGGGTTGGAACTATTATTACCACATTTTATGGATGACAAAACTCAAGACCAGAGAGGGAAATGACCAGCCCTGTGGAGTCCCAGTGGTAACCACTAAGCATGTTGTCTACTGGGCAAGGGTAGAGAGTGGAGATGCTGTAGTGACAGCCTGGTTAGCTCACCCAAGCTCACCAGCAGGGTGATGTCACTGGAACTGATGGGAGGTGACCCCTGTATTTGCCAGTACCTCATGGGGTTACATTGTAGACCTCAGTTTCTCAGTTGAACTGACACACAAAGCCATGTGGCTCAGAAGGAGGGTGTCACCCCCAGAAGGAGACTGGGCTGGGTTGTGAAGTACTGAGCATGTTATGGGCCTCAGCCTGTGGTGGACATCTGGCCTCCAGGGCTTTGGCCACCTGGCATGTATGTGTGGCCTTGGGAGCGAGATACAAGGGTTTCCCCTTTTCCCTCCTCTCAGGTGGTGATGGGTCCCTTAATCTCAAGGGAAGGGACTGGACCCATGGTCCCCATTCTGGGGTAGACATGGACACATGCCCCTGTCATGGCCAATGAGACAAAGGAAGAATATGCTGGGAGCTCTTTCCTTCCTGGTCTGCCTTGGCCAGCCCACTGCTTGCCTGCAGTCAACTTAGCCATTGTCTTGTGGCCCGGAGGTAGTAAGACTGACTTCGAAAGCCAGCAAGAACCCCGACAACTGGGAGACTGCACCAGCCCAGGGCTGCCTTCCTCCATGTAAGCCGGCCCAGAAGAGTCACGGCCTGGGTTTGTGGCTGCATTTCTTGGAAAGGGGAGTATAGCATCTTCATCCAGGGCAGTGTGCAAAGCAGATTCCCAGAAGAAACAGAAAGCTCTCCAAGTTGTTCTCGAAACTCCAGATGAAATTCTTCCATCCCCAAGCTCCCCTAAGTCAAGGCAGTGCTTTACTTAAGGCTTAGAAAACTTTGCCCAAGGGAGCCATTTCAAATCATGCCTCCCATCACTTTGCAGTCTGAGGTTTGCTTTCCCACCCATTGGGTCTTCCCTCCGTGACTGCAGCCTGTGAGGTAGGGGCAATGTTTGTTAGTCTCGATTTACAGGTGTGGAAACTGAGGCACGGCAAGAAGAGTGCCTTGCCCGAGGCTACAGTACAGGTTAAGTGGCAGAACCAGAGATGGATTCAGTGTCCTCACACCACTTGATTATTCACTTAACAGACATGCCAGGCTCTGTGACAGGCACTGGGGATCACAGGTTGAACAGTACAAACACGCTTGCATGGACCTTACGAATCTTTTCATCACATCAAGCTGCCTCAGTTCTGTTTCCACAGTTAGGAGAAAGGGGCCCTCAGGTGTGTATATTTGTTCGGATACTTTGGCAATTGGTAGCAGAAAAAACTCAAACCAGCTTGCAAGTAAAGCAAGATGACTTGGCTCACATATCTGAAACCTCGAGGTGGGCTGAGCCCAGGCTGACCCGTCAGGTTGCCAGGAGCTCTGGTCACTTCTCTGGGTTCGCTCCACTCTGCACTCTCCTGCCTCAGCGTCCTTCGTGGCTGCTCCACTTTCGTGCTCAGATTCGTGCCTTTTCTTTGCCCTGGATTCTCAAAGTCCTGGGCTTTGCTTCGAGGGGGTCATTGTAGGTAACAAGTCCAGGGCAGGGGACGCCCTGAGCTGATTGCATTAGACCACTCGGGGCCACTAGGGGTCATCCCCTGGGCATCCACAAAGCAGCAAAGGGGTAGAAGCCAGGGAAGCAACAATGGTGTCACCTCAGTATTAGATTGCACTTGTCCCCAGGGGAAGAGGGTTGCTGGTACAGACCATTTGAAACTTTTTTCTGGTTAAACTAAAGGCATCACCTGGATTTGCCAAGGCTGCCGAGATCTGTCTGAACAAACCTGCAGGAGCACTAAGATAGGGGCTCAGGGTCACAAATGCCTTTGCAAAAGCTCACTGATGCAGCTGGGAGTCTAGTGGACACCTCTGATGGGGAGGCCGGCAGGGGCAAAGTGACTAGAGAAACAGCCATGTCCTGCAGAACACACCCAAGTTGGTGAGTGAGGGCAAGGTGGGGAAAGTGTTCTGGGCGGAGAGAACACATGCTGTTAATTGTGTCAAACCTCTAGACCGGAGAGAGTGGAGCCTGCCCCGGGCCTCCTGAGATCTATGAAGACCTTGCACCCCAGCAGCTGCTGCCTGGCTGGCTTTGAGAGCGCCAGATTTTAGGGAGCGGTTTTCACCAGGTCTCCTCCCTCTGCGCAGCCACCTGGCCACATCCCCATTGATAAGGCAGAGGGTCAGGATGGGAAGCCCCCTGGGGGCCACTTGGCCTAAGACGCCAAGTCAGGTGACTGCAAGGCCGCCCAGGTAACTTAAAGGAGTGGAGCGGGCTGTGGTGGACTAGAGGGGCAAGAGTTAGCATCGAGAAACGAGGGGGCCGGCCACAGCCGGGGCGGCCGGAGCGCACCCCCGTCCGGGGCCACACCCGAGTTTGGCAGTGAGGACGCGGAGGGCAGAAAAAGGCAGGGCCGGCTTCCCTGGTCCCCGCCTGTGCCGCCTACGCCCCGCACCCGGCCTGCACATTTGGCGCCCGCGGGCGTCTGCCCGCAGGGAAGGGACGGTCCTCGCGGGCCGGGGGCCGAGGCCGCAGGGCTTCGCTAAGTCTCTCATTCACCAGCGCGTGGACGCAGAGCCCGCGGCTCCCGCTGTCGGGGCGCAGAGGACGCGCCTCCCCTACCCCGCGCCCTCGGCTCTGGGTGGGTAGGGGCGTTGGGCTCCGGGGTCCCGCCCAGCAGCCATTGAGGCTGCGCACCTCTCTCCCAGGCTCAGTTTCCCCATCGGTAAAGCAGCGAGGGGCGGTGGCGGACGGCTTCCGGGCGCCTTGGGCTCCGACGTCGGTGCGGATACCCGCAGCCCGCAAACCCTGAGGGCTGGGCGGGACCTAGACCTCGCGACCGCCGGCCCTGGTCCCCGCCCCCGGTCCCTGAGGGGCTGAGGCCCGGAGGCCCCGCCCCCCGCCCACGAGGAAGTGGCTGCGGCGCAGCGCGGGGTCCAGACCCGGTTCGTCGCGTCGACTGCCCAGAGTCCGCGGCCGGGGCGCCCGCAGGTGAGGGGGCCGGGGAGCCACCTGGAGGTGAGGGGCGTGTGGGGGCCGCCCGGAGGTGGGGGTGACGCGGCTACGTGGGGCGCCGCCCGACAGTGAGGGGGCCGAGGACAGGGATGAGAAGGGGCGCGGGGAGGGGAGGGGTCCAGGGAAGGGAGGGGCGCAAGGGTGCCGGCTGCGGGGCCGGACGAGGGAGCGCAGCTCCCCGCACCCGCGCCCTCGGGGCGGCCCGGACCCCGACCCCCGCCGGCGCGCCCGCCTCTCCGACTCTCGGGCCCCGCTCCCCGGCCCCCGCCCCCCGACTCCGCGCCGCGGTCGGTGTCGCCCCGTTACTTCGGGCCGGCGGGGCCCCACGCCCAGTCACTTCCCCTCCATCCCGGAGCCTTCCGGGTTGCTGCAGCCGGGAAATGAGCTGGCGCCCCCGCCCTGCCCCCGCCCTCCGGCTCCCGCCGCGCGCCCGGGGACGGCTCGAGGGTCCTGCACCGGGCGGCCCGGGCCGGGGGTCCCTAGCGGAGGGCGCCCCTCCGAGCCGCGGGGCGTCCGGCCGGAGCTGCCCCCACTTCCCGGCGGCGCGGGGAGGGCAGCCAGGCCGCCCGGGGCCGGGCGGGGCCCGCGGGCAGTGACGGGATCCTTAGCATAAAGCCTCGAGGGCGGCCGAGCGCCCTTCTCCGCCTCTCCGGGCCGCCTCTCCAGGCCGTGCAGCTCGGAGGTTAAGAGCACCTTTAAGGTCTCAGGGACCTAGGTAAGAGTGCCAGCTTCTTCCTTCACTGGCCGATGACCTTGGCAAGCCACCTAGTTCTGTGAGCCTCAACTTTCCTTATCTGGAAAATGGCCTTTCAAACAGGCTTCAGTGCAGTCATGTAAGACACTTGGCAGTGTGCCAGGCACACAGTCTGCGTATGTGCTGCCACTCGCGTTGCCGTCATAAGGCCTGCCCACCTCGATCATAGTGTCTGCCCAGGTGAACCTAACTTCCTGACCGCCAGGATTTGGGGTCAGAGTCCCAAGCTGTGCCATTTAGGAGCTGTGTGACTTTGAGCAAGTCATTGCTTTTGTCCGAGCCTCATTTTCCTCACGGGCAACATAAAGTTTAAAAAACAAACGCAAAACTTTTCAATCTTGCTTCAGGGAGTAAAAGAGAGAATGTATGGGAAAGTTCTGGGTAAACCCAAGTCCCTGTCAGATGCCAGTAAAGTTAGTTTCTTACTAACTTTACTTATGTTTGTACATAATCCATTGATAGGTTGTTTCTGGTAATTAAATAGCATCCCAACATGTTCTTATCACAGTTTACTCCTTCCGTATTTGTAGTCCTCTGGATTTTTCCACCCTGTCACTGTTATAAAAAGGGTTATTATGAACACGTTTGCTAAAAAGTCTGTGGCAGTTTTCTTAGTACCAGAATGGATGCATGTGACCAAAGAGCATTAATATTTAAGTTCCTCTTAATGTTATTCTGCCCTGTTTGTCTCTACCCAATTGTTGAAGTCAGTGCTCTTCAGAAAAGACTGAACCAATTAGCAAATGACAATTTCTCCACAGCCCTGCCAGCAATGAGTTTTATGCGTTTTGGGGTTATGTTTTGTTTGGATTACTTTCACTGGTGCTTTATGGTGCCTCAGGATTGTTCTGTGTTTCCTGAGTTGATTTTGCCTAGTTTGTAAGACTTCAAGAGTGGAGTTGGGGAGGAGGGATGGGGGTGGCAAGGGCTGCTCCACACGACAGGAAGTTGAGTAAATGCTTAGCACCCGTGCAAAATGGCTTGCTGGCTGCTCCTGAGCTGGGTGGGGACTTCCCGGAGTGCCTGTAGAAGAGCCAAGATCCTTGCTGGAGGCAGCTCCTGCTTGGTTTAGCCTCAAATACAGCCAAACTTCTGGATTCAGAGAAACCTAGCAAAGCCAGGCAAGAAAGGACCTACAGCCTGTTCCTGGCCCAGCCCTAGCCTTTTCTGGATGAAGATGTGAGGGAAGCATTGGCTGAGGGCACTCAGCCAACATGGAGAGACTCAGAACTTAAGCCCAGCACTGTAAGGAAGGGGGCATTGAGCCCAAGACCCAGAAGAGTGCCCTCCCTGGCTGGGCAGCCTGAGGCTTTGCCTGGCTTGCTTTGGAGGGGAGCTGTATTCTCCACTCTCTGAATGCACAGAGAGGACCTTCTAGATTGGAGGTTTCTAAGCTTTTCTGGTTATGAACACATACTCAATAAATATTTACAAATTGCCATTAAAGTAATATAGCATATTCCTTATAGACCATTCCCCAAGACAGACATGAAAAAAGACTGTAATTCATTCATTCAACCACATTCAAGAAATATTTATCAAGCACCTACCATGTGGCAGTCACCCTAATCAGTGCCAGGGATGCTTTGGTGAACAAAACAAATACCCCTGCTTTCATGGAGATTGTGTTGAAATACATAAAAAGAAAAAAAAATACATTTTCCACAGCCCAGTGTGTGGTCTTTGGCATCCCCTAGATAGAGACCCAAACCCCTCCTTCCAGCCCCACTGCAGGGAATTCTGAAGGAAATTGTACAACCTCACGCTGGTTTCCCCCTCCCCCAACCACACCCAGCCCCAGGTCCAGGAGCACCACTGTGTGGGATGGGCTCCTTGGGAGCTCCAAGCTTGTAGGAAGTGGCTTGGAGTGTATGAGGGGCTTGGCCCACACTTCCCCAGCCTCACTGTTTCCAGGTGACAGGGGCAGGGGCACAGAGCACTGGCTGTCGGCTCCTGGTCCCAATGCCATCCCCAGGGCCCCCTCCTCTCTCTTGTTCCTCAACAGTCAAATAGGCCGACAGTGCTGGCTCACAGGGCCACGGTGATTAAGAGTAGGTGGGTGTCCTGGAGGCCATGGCCTCAGCCTGCCTGTGCCTCCACTAGGAGCCATCGCTGAGGCCTTACGTTGTCAACACATGGAGGTGAAGCAGCCCCAGTTGGATTTTCCTCGTGACGTTTTTTGCAGCAGGGCAGTTGGCAGGCAGCAGTGGGCAGTGCCCACCCCACCCGTTTGGTAGATTAGAGGTTTTCCTGGGAATGATTAAGTCAACGTTCCAGGCCATAATCCCCAAGCCAGGAGGCTGGAGAAACCGCTCCCTTCTCTGGGCACCCACTTCCTCATTGGTAAGATGTGGAGGTGGGGAGTTGTCACCGAGGCCCTGCTGGTTGCAGTTGCTTTGCAGAAGTTACAAAAGGGGGGAAATGAGTCTTTCTTGCTCCCACCCCCTGCACCCTCCTCCCTTGTCCCCTTCAAGGTGCTGGTTCAGTGGACTAGGAAGTATTTCTGTCTGAATTCATGCTCAAGTGTGATTGGCTGATAGGTCTGAACCTCCCTCCCTTGCCTGTCACTCTGTTTATGGTCATCTCTACCTGCCTCTCCCCTTCCCTTGAGAACCTTTGGGTCCCGGAAACTGTGGTCAGGGCTCCCCAAGTCCTCTCGACCCACTGGTGTGTGTGGGGGCTGCTGTCCCCAGCAGAGCCAACTGCTCTGTCTTCACAGCCGGGGCACACAGCAAGTCTGTGACGGGACACTGGGAAGTCGGGCTCTGTGCATCAGCCCAGGGTCCCAAGTATGGCCTCTGGGGTACAGGGGATGGTCCTGTGGGCTGCAGCCCCAGGGCTCTTTCCTTCTGGGCCACCTGGGGATAAAAAGGAGAGTAGTTGGCCGCAGGTGGAGTCCTGTCCTAGGGCCAACCAGAGCCGGGCTGGGGGTTGGACTTGGGCTTCTGGCCTCAGCCCTGCCCCTACCTTGCTGGTGACCTTGCCCCATGGAGGTGGGGCAGGTGAGCACAGTGTATTGGACAGATAGGCCTCAGGCTTCCCTCTGCTGAGTCTTGGCATCTGGTATGGGCAGTGGGGGCCCAGCCCCGGGCTCCGGAAGCACTTGGGGAAGTCCCCAGTAGGCCTGCTGACCTGGATGAGGGCCCCGAGGTGGCGCTTCCGGGGCTTTGGCCTTACACAAAGAGGCCTTATAAGGAGAAAGAGGCTGGGAGCGGCCTCGGTGGGTGCTGCATGCTTGCTGTGTGCGCGGCCACACATGCAAAGTGTGTGTGCGTGAGGCGGAGCCTGGGCTGTGCGCGTCCACTTTCTCAGCAATTGTTGCCTGAGGACCCGCTGGGGCCTTGTTCTAGGCGTGGGGGAAACAAATGAGGTCCTTGCACCATGCATAAATGCGTGCGTGTGTGTGTCTGTGTGTCCTGTGCTGCCCCAGGAACCTTCTAGGACGTCCTGCTGTAAATGAAAGTAGGTGGGACTGGGTGTGGCAGCTCACACCTGTAATCCCAGCATTTTGGGAGGCTGAGGCAGGAGGATTGCTTTAGCCCAGGAGTTCAAGACCAGCCTGAGCAACATAGTGACCCCATCTCTACTAAAAAAAAAAAAAAAAAAAAAAAAAAGGAACGAAAAAAGGAAGTAGTTTACATCCGGGGTGAGTGGGAGGTGGTCCCACTAGCCGGTGAGCTCAGGGGCTTTGTAGTGTGACCTCAGGCAGGCTGGTTGCTGAGTCTGGATTCCACAGGTGTGCAGTGAGCTAAACTGCAGCCCCAAAGTCTGCTCCGTCTCTCCCCGGCTGCCTGGGCCCAAACTCAATGCTCTTCCTCTCAGAGGGGTCTTAGTAGAGACCCCTGGTGGGGGAAGGGAGGGCGCCGTGGGTTCCAGCAGGGCCCTGAGGGCCAGCTTGTGGGTGACCTCAGCCTGAGCAGCCAGCTCTTCCGAGGGGCAGGGTGGGCTGCCAGCCAGGGCAGGGTAGTGACAGGGCAGCCACCAGCCTCCTGGGGTATTCAGGGCTCTCGGTCTTGGTTGGCCCTCAGCCCAGGCCCCCAGGCCCAGCACAGGGCACAGAAACCTGCCAGACTAGTGGGGGAGGCAGCCACATTACTTGGCAAGTGGCCTCAGCCCCCATGTCTGTCATCTGGAGCTGCCCTGGGCCCGGCGTCCTTCACCACACGCAGCCAGGTTTGCCGGGCCCCGCCTCCCCAGTGGACATAAAGGCTGTGACGTGCACAGAGCGCTCAGAGCTGGCAGGGAGGGGGCGTCCAGGGTGCTATTTAAAAAAATTTTTTTTAATTGAGAACTTACTCTGCTGGGCACTAATGGCCATAAAAAAAAGTGTTCATCAAATATTTACTGAGCGCTGCTATGTGCCAAGTGTGTCAGCACCGGAAATAGAAACGTGAACAAGAAAGACAAAAACGTCTGTCCCCATCAAGCTGGTTCTGTTCTTGCAGGGGAGGAGGAGGCCGAATAAATGAGTTCAGTGTCACATGCGTCCCATGATGACTGTCTGTGGAGAAAATTACATCAGGAATAGGGAGTTAGGGGTGCTGGGGTCAGGGAGGCGTGGATTCGGGGAAGGCCTCGCTGAAAGGTGGCGGTTGACATTTGAGCATAGACTTAATGGCAGCGCGAGGGTGAGAGCCGTGTGTGCAGGGAAGAGTGTCGCAGGCTGAGGGAACAGCTAGCACAGGGGCCGGAGGCAGGAGCATGCCTGTGTACCCCAGGATCCGCCTCTGCTTGGCGGGGAAGGCCAACTCTTAAATGGATAAATGGAGGCTGGGCGTGTCGTGCCCGTTATGGACTTAGAGCTGCCATTTCCTGGACACACCTACTCTGGGCCAGGTGTGGTAGATCATCTGATTTCACCCTCTCAACACCTTAGGGCGGGAGGCAGGATTCCTGTTCCCATTTCACAGATAGGGAAACTGAGGTTCAAAGAGGGCAGGTGACATGCCCAGGGGCACGCAGCTGGGGTCCACTCACAGGTCCCTGCGACTCTGGGAAGCTGCATCAGGGAGGTGGGGAGAGGGTGGGTTTGAGGAACTGGGCGAGACGGCAGTTGTACCACGCCCCTCCTCAGGCCCAGCAGCAGGGGGAGGAGGCTGGGGATGGGCCAACGGGAACCGAGCTAGGGCAGGTGGGAGGCTGCGGGCTGCCCCTTCATTGCTGGGGCTAGTCTTGGGGGCAGTGGCCATAACCTCCCTCCTTCACCCCCACGGCCAGGCTACAGTGGGTTCTCCCAAGACTCACCATGCAGGCCCAGCCCAGCCCCAGGTGCAGCAAGTGGGTGTCTGGACCCGGAGTGGGACACGTCTGCCCGCCCGCCTCTGCCCCAGGCCTGCCCCCTCCCCCTCCCTGCCCTCCCACCTGTCTGAGCTGAGTGGGGGATTATTTGTCTTCATCTTCATCCCATCCTTAACAGGGTGGGGAAAAGCGGGAGTCCCACCGATGAGAGGACTGAGGCACAGGTGACAAGTGATGGGCACCCAGCTCAGGGTCCCAGCACCCCCACTCATGGCAGCATCTTTGCCTGCAGCACTCTGTCCCCCACCTGGCCCCATCCTTTGTTCCCTGGAGCCTAAGAGACACCCTGTGAGAGCTGCCATTTCATGGCCCCTGGGGAGGCCCCAGGAGGGGAAGCAACACGCCAGGCCAGTCAGGAGACCACGGTGGCCCCCGCCGCCCTTCCGTGCACGCTGCTGCCCTTCTGCAACCCAGGGCCCCTCCTGGTGCAGAGCCCGAGGGGGTCGGCTGGGGCCTGGTCTTTGGACAAGGTCAGGGCCAACTTAGATTCTCTCCTCCTCTCTTGGGCACAGGAGCGAAGCGGCCATGGCCTACCACAGCTTCCTGGTGGAGCCCATCAGCTGCCACGCCTGGAACAAGGACCGCACCCGTGAGTGCTGGGGGTGGCTCTGGTCTCCTGGGATGGGGACCAGAGGGAGCACACATAGGGGCTGTGACGCAGCCGCCCGTGAATGGGCTTCATGCCGGGTCCTTGTGCTGAGCAAGGTGCTCCTGGCCATGTAAGGAGGGAACAGCCAGACAGCTCAGGGAGCACACAGGGCCAGCCAGGCACGTGTTCCCTGAGCCGCAGGCAGGAGGACACAGGTGTGGGGGCGTTGTGTGTGAGAACGGCGCCGCCCTGAGTCAGGCCCTGCTGTAGGTGCTACAGTGGGGTGGGCTTGACGATGGAGGCAGGGAGCGAGCCATGCCTAGGACAGGGAGGGTGGGTACAGAGGCCCTGAGGCGTCGTCAGAAACAGCTTGGAGACCCTGGCTGGACTCAGGGAGCAGAGAGCAGTAGCAGGACAGCAGCTGCCTAGAGCAGTGGGATGGGAGAGGCCCCAGGGGTCAGGGGACTGCTGTGGGCACAGTGGGTGTGGGTGAGGGGTCGCCCAGCAGGGCCAGAGGGGGATCAGGGGGCCCCTCCAAGGCAAAGGAGGAAAGCCTGAGTCATGAAGGCCAAGGCGAAGCCAGGTGGACCATGGAGGGTGTTCCTGGAGGAGGGCAGTTGTGGGGAGGGGTCCTGGGCACCCCCAAACTCCTTCCCATCCTCCCTGCAGAGATCGCCATCTGCCCCAACAACCATGAGGTGCACATCTACGAGAAGAGCGGGGCCAAGTGGGCCAAGGTGCATGAGCTCAAGGAGCACAACGGGCAGGTGACAGGTAGGTCAGGCTGGCTGGGACCACCCTTCTGAAAGGAGGCAGGGGGACAGGAGGACTGTGTTAGGTAGGACAGTTTGGGTTGCAAGTAACACAACCCTGACTCAAACTGGCTTAAATTTTAAAGGGATTATGTTGGCTTATACGACTGAAAAACTCAGAGGTTTGTGGGTTTCAGGAGAGGCTTGATCCAGCAGCTCAGCAGTACCAATGACTTCTTTTCTGTCTCAGCTTTCCCATCCAGCATGTGTGGTGATAGCATGGGAGAGCTGTAACACCCCCTAATAAACTCCAGTCACACCCCCAGCATCACTCCAAGTATATATCAGATGTCGGAAGTGTGCTTGCTGGGCAGATACAGCTTCCACCCAGATTGTGGCCTTTAAGCTCCTCCTACATGGCCACTATACAGCCACTTCTGCCTGGGTGGCTTCAGCCTAGTATGTGTTGCCCCCATTCCCCACAGGCATCGACTGGGCCCCCGAGAGTAACCGCATCGTGACCTGTGGCACAGACCGCAACGCCTATGTGTGGACACTGAAGGGCCGCACGTGGAAGCCCACCCTGGTCATCCTGCGGATCAATCGGGCCGCCCGCTGCGTGCGCTGGGCTCCCAACGAGAACAAGTTCGCTGTGGGCAGTGGCTCCCGCGTTATCTCCATCTGTTATTTCGAGCAGGAGAATGACTGGTAGGTGCCTGGCAGGGCCAGAGTGGGCTGGAAGGGACCAGGGCTGGCTGAGCCTGGGACAGCAGACCCACAGGGCCAGGACTAGAGTGTCCCCAGAAAGCACTGGACAGGATGTCAAGACCCCTGTTCACATGACTCTGAGGAAGTCTGTCCTCTCTGGGCCTCATCTGTGAGGTGAGGGGCTCTACATAGTCCCTGGATGTTCCCACAGCCCCATCTTGGTAATGACAAGGACACAGACCACACCAGAGCCACCTCTGGGGGCACCTCTCTGAGCCCTGCACACACGTCGACACTGACTTCCCTACAGCCTTGTGGATTGGGCATCTGTCATTGTCCTCCCTTTACAGCAAAGTCACTGGGCTGGAGGCACCCAGCCCGTCAGACCGCAGGGCACGACACGCAAACTCCCAGCCACATCTTAATCTCCCCTGCATGGCTGAGGGCAGAGCCAGGCAGGAGCACACCTTGAGTCTGAGAGACCCATGTTCGAATCCCACAGACGGCAGCTGTGTGACCTCTTGTGGTGACTTCACCTTGCCAAGCCTGCCCCAAGGGAGGTTGTGAAGTTTAAAGGAGACAAGTAGAGTTCCCAACGTAGAGGGGACCCAGCCTGTCACTGCGTGCACTAGAGCCCTGACAGCCCTGTGGACTGGGAGTGCCCGGGCCCCTCCTTCCTGGGACTGGAGGTCTGTGGCAGCACTGGTGGCCTAGAGCCCCGGGGCACTGAGTCCCACCTGTCTGCCTGCCCCGTACAGGTGGGTGTGCAAGCACATCAAGAAGCCCATCCGCTCCACTGTTCTCAGCCTGGACTGGCACCCCAACAACGTGCTCCTCGCTGCAGGCTCCTGCGACTTCAAGTGCCGGTGAGACAGGCAGCCACGTGGGGAGCGCTGGGCCCTGACACCAGCACACAGCAGGGATTGGAGGGTGGTGAAGGAGCCCCACCCTGAGAGCTCCAAGCCCTGCCTTCCAGACCAGTCCCAGGGCTGCTACCAGCGGGTGACCTGGGCCTCAGTGAGGGTTGGCTCTGAGAAAGGGCAGCATCAGGTCCTGCCTCCAGCCCCTGGGTTAGAGTCCCACCAAGATGTGCCCATTGCCACCTCTTAATGCCGGCAAGGTTCCTCCCAGGCCCTCCTCTCCTGCCTCATTAGAACTCCCCATCCCTACAGTTCCCTGGCTTCTGTCTGAAGGAAAATGAGTTAGTGTACTTATTCATACTAAGGTATGAATGACTGATAAGCTGGAACAAACTCTCTGCTTCATTATCTTAAGGCCTGGCATGTAGAGCCACCAGTTGCCATTCACTGTTTCTCACTTTTGGGCCCAGCACCTGGAATCTCCCTTGGCCACTGGACTCGGATTCCTGCCAGCTGCAGGCAGACAGCCCCCAGGTCTCTGGATCCCCACCTGGGAAACAGCAGGCACCAGAGGCCCCTTTGGAGGCCCTGGGCACAGAGAGGATGACATCCTGACATCTGGATGAGGCTTTTTGGTGGGTGGGGAGCTGGTTTATTGGCACCCTGATCTGTCAGGGGACCCTGAGCTGGCCGTGGGGTGGAGGGTGCAGCCAGCAGGAGGGGGCAGGATTGAATCAAGGTGGAGAGTAGGAGGGAGGGTGTCCTAGGGGCTGGCTACGGAGTGGCCAGGACAGTGGGCCCAGGACAGCCCCTGGGGGCTGCATCAGTGAGATGGTCAGCTCTCAGGTTAGGTCCCTGAGGGCTCCAGGAGTTCACAGGACTCTGAGCTGGGAGCCCTCCTGGCCCCACCCCATTGCACAAAGGGGACGCTGAGGCCCAGACTTATCACACCTGGCTGCAGCTCGTGCAGAGCCAGGTCTGGAACCCATGAGCCTCTAGCTCAGTGCTCTGACTGCTGGCGAGGCTCCCTCACCCCTTCTCAGGCTCCTCTTAAACTCCCGGTTACCCCTTTTTTGCCTCTCTGGGCAGGATCTTCTCAGCCTACATCAAGGAGGTGGAGGAGCGGCCAGCACCCACACCATGGGGCTCCAAGATGCCCTTTGGGGAACTGATGTTCGAGTCTAGCAGTAGCTGTGGCTGGGTGCACGGCGTATGCTTCTCAGCCAGCGGGAGCCGCGTGGCCTGGGTCAGCCATGACAGCACTGTGTGCCTGGCTGATGCTGACAAGAAGATGGCGTGAGTAGAGGCCACCCCCCGGGTGGAGGTGAGCAAGAGCCAGAGGAAGGGGACAGCACAGCTGATAGCTCTCTCCCCGCAGCGTCGCAACCCTGGCCTCTGAAACACTGCCGCTGCTGGCGCTGACCTTCATCACAGAAAACAGCCTGGTGGCAGCGGTGAGGAGGAGGGAGGGAGGGGAGGGCAGTGGCGGTCAGAGCATACCTCCCAGAGAATCTAGCAGATGCCCACGCAACTCTCCACTGTCTCTTCCTCCTCTCCTCTTCCCCTTCCTTCGTTTTTTCCTTCCTTCTGTGCACCCTCACATGTATCTGGATTGGGCAGAACAGGTTGGGTTGGGTTGCAGCAGCCAGAATTCCCCAACTGCAATGGCTTAACAGTAAAGATTTCTTTCGTGCTGACATTGTATGTCCAGTGTGGGTGTCAGGGCCTCCAATAGAGGGCTGGCCTTCAATGTGCTTCCCCAGTTGCTATGAGCAGGGAAGGGGGAAGTAGGATCTTGCCCTTTGCTTACTTTTTATTGCCTAGTGCATAAGGCAGGGCCACACAGAGGGGCTGGGTCAGTGCGTTTCCACCAGGTGTCTGCAAAGGGCACTACTCTCCCTCCTTTGTGCCCATTTATCTGTCTTTTTCACCCCTCTGCAAACAATGGGGGTGCCAGAAGCGGGTCAGGCCTGCTTTTGCCTAGAGGAGTACCCACTGCGGGGGTCTTCTCCAGGGGAGGCGTAACCGTCCTGGCAGGACAGAAGGTGCCTGGGCACCCTGGGGCATCGAACAAGCTTCCTCACCTGGACGCTGGCCTTGCTAGAGAGGGTGCAGCCCCCAACATCCGCCCCCTGCTTTGGCACACGTGGGATTAGGGCCTGCCTGTCCGTGGCCCAGCTGTGTCCCCGAGCTGGCATCGGCCTCGGGCTGCCAGACGCAGGGCCGGACTCTCCTTGGCTTCGGCCTGGGTGTCCGTGTTGGAGAAGGGGGCTCAGCGCCTGCCCTCGGCCGGCGCCCCAATGGCACCCCCCGCCCCGCCGCAGGGCCACGACTGCTTCCCTGTGCTGTTTACCTACGACGGCGCCGCGGGGACACTGAGCTTCGGTGGGCGGCTGGACGTACCCAAGCAGAGCTCGCAGCGCGGCTTGACAGCCCGCGAGCGCTTCCAGAACCTGGACAAGAAGGCGAGCTCCGAGGGCGGCGCGGCGGGCGGCGCCGGCTTGGACTCACTGCACAAGAACAGCGTCAGGTGAGGGCGGGGCCGGCGGAGGGGCGGGTTCCGGGTGGCGGCTGGGCGGGGCCTCGGCTGCTAGAATTGCGCCGGGTGGGGGCGGGGCTCCGTTGGGTGGGCGGAGCTGGTCTGACTCTAACCTCAGTAGCGTCCGGTGCGCGCGGAGCCGGGAGGGATGGGATGGCACCCGACCTCTTTGGGTTGCACAAAAGTAACTGTCGGTCCCGCTCCGCATCTTTAGGAGACAACTGTGTGGGGACTGTCGTAGGGGTGGGGCCTGCGGTTCTGTCGGGTGTCCAGGCGGTGACCAGCGGCGTTTTCTTGGGGGCCGGGTCGTGGCTAGGGTGGGTCTAGAACCCTGTGATGTGGGGGCGGAGCTGAGGGTCGCGCGGCAGACTTCTGAGGATCTAGGGTGGGACGGGGGAGAGACCCGCCAGAACCCAAAAGCTGCCAGTATTTTATTCCACTGGGCGGCGAAGCAGGGGAGCAGCAATATGGCATGGCTTTCTGATCGAGCCCCTCAGCCCCTTAAACCCTCCTGTGGCCACCAGATCCCGTGGCTTCTTCAGAGGAAACACTTTTGCCCTGTCAACTAGTCCCAGCCCAGTCCCTTGGTGCTTTTTTTCTCCCGTCCCGCCACACTACTGGCCCTCAGGTTACCTCCCCCCAGACATGTCCTTCCTGCCTGCCCAGCCCTTTGAGTGGCCTGTCCCATTTGCTTAGGTTGCCCCTTGCAACTTGTACACCACCGCTCACCCCCAAAGCAGACTCCTAAGCCCACCTCCGAGGCTGTTCCTGGAAGTTCCTGGCTGGTTACACCCTATCTGGGCACTTCTTACTGGAGCCCACTCCCCCAGGAGTTTGGAGCTCATGGTAGGCAGGATGGACTTAAGCCCAGCACCAGCTACAGGCTGGGGAACATAACCCCCTTATCCTCTTTGCAGCCAGATCTCGGTGCTCAGCGGGGGCAAGGCCAAGTGCTCACAGTTCTGCACCACTGGCATGGACGGCGGCATGAGCATCTGGGATGTGAAGGTGAGGCTTGCCCTACCCCTGGCTCCTGGCCATGCCCCCAAGGTCGACCCTTCCTCCCTTGTCCTCTGCAGAGAAGGCACTGCAAGGGGATGAGGGGTATGGGCAGCCCCTTGACCACCTGGGCCTTAGTGCCCTCTGGGGCACCCTGCTTGAGGGCTGCCATTCAAACCCAGGTTTGCTAGACTCCAAAGACCAGGTTCTCTGTCCTCTGCCATGCTGGGGCTGAGCTGGGTATAGATAAATAAGGTCCCTGGGCGTGGGGTGTCCACAGGACAGCTGAGAACCCGCATGTCCGTTCTGCCTCCTTGCAGAGCTTGGAGTCAGCCTTGAAGGACCTCAAGATCAAATAACCCGTGAGGAATATACTACCTTCATCCCAGCTGCTGGCGAAGTGGGGCAAGGGGGTCAGGGAGGTAAGGGTTGCTTTGCTGAATGTTTCTAGGGTACCAATATGGGTCCCCACAGGGGCTGCTCCCTCCAAAGGGGAGGACACAGGCCTCAAGCAGGGGCTTTGCAGATGTCTTACCTATTCAAGGAATATGTGCCTTTTTCTTAAAGAAATGCTTTGATTTATTGTAAAAAATGCCCCCAAAGCACTGTGCTGGTCATGAACTGCTTCAAAATGTGGAGGTAATAAAAATGCAATGGTAGGTATGCCTGCCCATGTTTGGAAGGAGAAGTTGGTTTCTACATGGGCACAGATAGCTTATTTTTGCTGCTGCCAACACAATCAATCCTGAAGCCCCAGAGCCTTACCCCAAATTGTCCCTTCCCTCCTGCAGTCCAGCCCGGGCCACCAAGCTCACAGCTGCCAGGACCAGGTGTCACTCACTTAGCAGATTCCTTGACAAAGGGGCTGCATATTCCAGGCTGATCCTGGGCCTCAGTGGGAATTTATTTCTCCATTATGATGATGGCAGTTGATTTCTGATAAATGTTCATCATTTTCTAGGAAGATTTCTTCCTATTCCTATTTTACTCAGAGGGTGTTTTGGTTTTGTTTAATCACGTGCTTTTTGGTTACCTATTTCTATAATCATGGTTTTTCTCTTAGTTTAACTAGGTAACGAATTACATCAACAGATTTCCTAATGGTGAATTACCCTTTCATTTGTAGGATAAAATAGACTCTAAAGATGCCTTATCTGCCATTGTTCTAGTGTGTCCTTCCCTGTGGGAAGAGACCCACTGATTGTTTAATCACAGTGAGACAGAAATTGCAAGACTCCAGGAGGAAATGTCTCCCCTTATTCCTTACTAAATGCAATCCCAGCCTGTGCCCACATGTTGCAAAGTGAGGTTCCGTCCTGGGGCTCATGTGACAGCACTGCAGGGCAGGGAGGCTTTTGCACATGTTTTGTGGCTTCCCTGACAGGAAAGTATGAGCCTTAGCAACATCCAATCACAGTGTTCTTCTCCTCCTCTGTGACCCTGAGCAACAAGCTTGTCCCCTACTGTTACAGAATTATCAATGGCAAGTGTGCTCTTGTCTGGTCTCAGGACAGATGTCATCTGACCTCCCTTATTACAGACGTGTAGGCTATCTCAGAGAGGGGCACAGGTCTTGGCTTAAAAATGACAGGTTCATAGTCATATGCTTCCTGTGAGGAAAAGACATTACATGGCACTGTCAGGGTGGGACTGGGTCCCTACAAGGGTGGCTGAAGCTCCTGTGGCAGGCAAGTGGCCAGTCAGGAGGGTCCTTTGGGCCCTACTCTGTGCTGGATGTCAGCAGTGGCTGCCAGGACCACTGGCTGAGCTTGCTGAGCCTGCCTCTGTGCCGGCCCTGCTGAATGTTAAGGGCACAGTTGAGGGGACAGCTGCTGCCTTCAAGAAGCACAGTCTGGTAGAGGAGGCAGATGATGACAACCCAGTGTCCAGGGGAGGGCAGGAAAAGGAAGGGTGGGGCTGAGGCTTCCCTTTAAGCAAGGAAGGTGTAGCACCTTCAAGGACTGATGTAGAGAGCAGGATGGTCCCCAAGGACCAGCTCCTGGTGGCCTTTGGCATCAAGGGAAGTCAGGAGCTGGGGAGGGACCTGGCTGGCTTTGTATTCTAGAGACCAGACTGCGGGCCCATGAGGAGGGTGCTGCAGCTGTGCAGGTGAGATGGAGCGGGCAGTGGGGTGCAAACTGCACAGGCCCTGGGGACCCACAGGATGCTGGCTGGAGTGATGTGGGTGAATGGTGGAGGACACAGCTGGAGGAGTCCTAGTAGGTATGCACCACCGCGTGTACCCTTGGGAAGGAAGCCTTGCTACACATTTTAAAGAGGCAACTGAACACCAGAGAAAGAAGTTACAAAGTCCCACAGGTAGAAAGTGGCAGTGCCAGAATTTATAAACTCATGTCTGACTTCTGAGCCCCAATGCTGGGGCATCTGTTCAAAGGGCATCTGGCCAAGCCGCAAGGGAAACGCTCTTAGCCAGCAGGAACTCTGGTCGGCACATCTCCCACGTACCCAGGTGAGACCTGCAAAACCACACTCCTAGGCTGACAGACACCGAGGCAGCCCTTGCCGCTGGCGTCTCCCCAAGGAAGAACAAGGGAAGGACTGTCCTAGACATGCAGAGGGAACCCTGCCAAACACAGCCTCTTCACGCCAGCCATTCACACAGACCTCTGGCTTCCAGCCACAAGACACCTACTTCATTACTCCTGTCTCAGAGCCAGCAACAAGGCACTGTGAATCTTACCAATTACTTCTTCTTGAACCCTCCGTCTTGTCAGAGAACCTCATTTTCAGTCACAGAGTTAAACTCAGGCAGCTGCTGCATGGCTTCCAGAGGGGGAGGTGCTCTGGCAAAATCTTCACTGTAATTCCTGCTCCTCAGGGGCCAGGTCAGGGGGTTTTCCTCCTGGGCTTGTGGGAGGTTAGGGTGAGGCAGATGCTGGCAGCTGGGGTACCCCCTCCTAGGGCTATAGATGCCAACTTGGTCAAGTCCAGGTGTATCTGGTAAAGGTTGCTGGGAATCGGAGGTTTGATTCCATCTCTGCCACTAAATCATTTTGCCTGACCTTGGGCAAACCACAGCCTCACCCTCCACCCCACCCAACACCCAATCATGTCAACAGACCACTGACCTCTGGACAAAATGCTGCTGTTCACAAGATGATGCTCCCCCTCACAGAGGGCTGCAGGGGCAGGACAGGTGCCACGGGGTGACCTTTCACTGGGCCTGAATTTGTAGGCTGCTCACTTGATTGCACGAAGCCTCAGTTTCCCTGTTGCCAGTCCCTGCCATACAGGGTGGTAAGGATTGAATGAAGTGATTAGTATCTCTCAGGCAGCACTGGGTACCACTCCTGAGGCTGTAACTGGTGGGGGACACCTAGAGGCCAGAAGAGGGATACCGGGTGCTGCTTCAGCCTGCTGTGGGCTGGAACGGTCCCTCGCTGCTCTGGCATCTGAGGTCTCTGCCAGCTCTAATCCAGGGATCCAGTCCCAGCACCCTGCTTGGTGCCACCAGACAGAAGTTTACCCAGCTGGGTACATGCCCTGAACCTTCCGGGTGCACCTGCCTGAGTGACACCAGGACTTGCTGGGTAAAAACGGCTCAGGCACAGAAGCCAAAGGATGGATTACAAAACAAGGATTACGATAATGTCAAGTTTAATCTGCCAAATATACAAGTTGAATTTGTAGAGCATGTTTTGCCTGGGTGCTGCAAAGTCAACAGAGGTTCTTGAAATGATCAACGGGTAGGGTTAAAATGGGCCCAGGCCCTGGCCAGGTGGGTGGGAATGGGGCAGAGAAGGGCAGAGAGAAGCCTCAGACAGAAGGGACTGGCCAGGGACAAGCTATGACCCTCAGGGACCCAGAGGCACGGGCTCCCAGATGACAGCCCCTCTCTGAATGAGCACCCAGGCCACACAGACGGGCTGGTTGTCGTAACTTCTTAGCAGCCGCCTCCTGGCACAACCACCCACTAACGTGCAATCTACCAGACAAATGGAAGCTCTTCTTACCCCACCTCCCAGGCACCCCCAACAAGGGTTCTGAATTCTAAAAACAGCAAAAACATTCAAATGGTTACATACGAAATGCTGTCCTGCATCTTTCTGTCTCAAAGATAGCAGCTGCCCCTCCCCCAGCCCCCCCCCCACATCCCCCCAATTTCTGTGCCAAGATGAAGAGGAGGCCCCAGGCCGTGGGGGCTCCTGGCCGTGAGGGGCAGCTGCAGCGGCACCAGGGCACAGGGTGAGCGAGACACAGCAGAGGTCCTGGCAGCGCGGCCCAGTTCCCTGGCATCTCCTCCCACGGGTCACGCTTATTTATTCAGGGAGAGTGACTGCATTCGTTTTCCTGACAACGTGGCATCATCTTTTGCTGAGGGTTGGAAGGGAAGGATGGGAGTTAGAACAAAGCAAAGCAAAACAACACACACACACAAACAGAACTTTAGGTCTTCAGAAAACATTTTGTGCCACTTGCTCAGCTGGCATCTAAGGAAGGGACCCAAGGAGAATGGCCGAGGCTGATGCCCCTGCAGGAGCTACCAAATGTCAGGCACCCAGACATTCCCGACGTATTCGAGTGGCTGCTGCCCCCTCTACACAGGCCCACCAACACACAGCGGTGTGGGCAAATGGAAACTTCTCCTCGCCCTGCCTTCCCAGCACAATCCTGTAATTCTGTAAGTCCAAAAGCAGCGACAACATTCACAGTTACACATGAAGTCCCTTCCCGCTTGGGGTTTGTGAAGCAGAGACGAGTAGGGAATTGGGATAACTGGATTTCTGGAGGGGGTAACAGTGCCCCTGAGCAATCTGATTTCCCCTTTCTAGGCCTTAGTTTCCTTCTGACTCACTGAAGAGACAAGACAGTGGGATCTCTAAGGGCTCTCACAGACCCCTCGGAGGCGAAGGTTACAAGTCAAATGCTCCGATAAACTCGACCAACTCCCCATAGCCACTCTGGCCTGCCTGGGGAAGGACACAGGGAAGGACACTTGGGACACATTTCATCTGGGTCTACACTGTTATGTATCCAGCCCACCCTCCCAACCCCCTCAGATGGACACTGGTGTGACCCCAAGCAGCTCTCCTGGCTTCACAAGGCACCAGAGACCTCAGTGGGACCTTCTAGCCTCAAAAGGTCTATACTAGGGGCATGGCTTCCAGAGGCCTCGTGCTACTGGGGGACAGTAACTGTTCCCCTACTGTAGACAGTGCTCTGATGAGATTCCAACCCACATTTGACTCCATGACACCAATGGACCCTCCCAGTCCAAGGAGGTGGAGGGCACATGTGGAATGGAGCCTCTACCCAACCATCAATCACTCCTTACCGCACCCCCATCTCACAGACAAGGACACAAGTTCAGGGTTTGGGGGCTTGCCCAGACCCAGAGCCAGGCAGCTGCCCGCACATGAGCAGGCCATGATTTACCTTTCCTCTCCTCTTCTTTCTTCCTGGCAGCTTCCTCCCGCTGTTTCCGGATGATCGCCAGCCGGGCAAGGTCGGCCTTGGCTTGCTCTGTCTTCCCAGCTAAATGCATTTTCATGTAACGTTCTTTTGCTTTCTGCTTCTCAATTTCTTCTCTGTTTGGATAAAAAGGTGACATAGGACATCTTCCCCACTGTTGGCCGAGCTGGACGTGGGGGCAGAATAAAGGCCAAGTACTCGGGCCTACAGCCAGGGTGGAGGAGGGTGCTCTGGCTGAGGGAGAGGCCCTGGCTCTGGGTGCCCCTGCCTGATGGACACTCACCCAACAAGCAAGCAGGAGGAATGGCTGAGAGGGAAAACACCTGTGTCCTTGCAAAAGCCTTAGTAGGAGAGGAGATGACAGCTGTCTGAGGGAGGTGGAGGGGATGCTTGAGGGCTCATGACTGGGGTCTGGTGACCGAAGTGAGAAAACCAAGTGAACTAACTGTATGTTTCTGAGAAGATGACCAGGAGGAGGAAGGCACTGGAACCCACATTCCATAAGGAATGAAGAATGAAGTGGACCAAGTAGCCATAGGGCATGGAATGAGGGCCAGGATGGGAAACAGACACATTACTTCAGCTCAACAGGACACATTCACAGAGCAGCTCAGATGTGCAAGATGCTGCCTCCCAAGGGGGTGAGCCCCATCAGTAGAGGTGTAGGAGCAAAAGCTGGACTCCCATGGGACAGAGGTGTCAGTAATCAACTCCCAACGTAGAGAGAATAGCAAGGGTCATTAGTTTCCCTTCATGGACCTTCTCAAGCCTGATATTCTGAACTGGAGTGGACGGCATCCAGGGTGTGAAGTCAAAGGATCCCATTTGTACTGGGTTCCCGCAAGAGCCAAGTGCTGAAGGAGGGGAGAGCCCTGCCCAGCAGGAGGTCAGAGGCCCTCAAGAGTACACAGAGCTGGGAGTAATGAGAAACGTGGCACAGGGGCCTTGCTAGAGGGGAGAGAGAGAGAAACTCGGCTACCAGGAACGGGATGAGCATTTCACCCAGGAGACTCTGGATGAGACATCTGCTACAGAGATGAGGACATAACACCCGGCAACCCAGCAGATCCCACCCTAGCAGCGATGTGCCAGACTCAGAAGCCTCTAAGCTGAGCCTTCAGAAATGATGAGCAAGGCTGCCAATGGCTCTGCAGGGTCCCTCACTGAAGGGCCAGGCAGGGTGCTGGCCTTCCTGGTTATCATCGCTGCAGCCCCATAGGGCAGGGGTAGCAACAGGACTGCCCTTTTACTGGTAAGGATACTGAGGCCCAGAAAGGGCAGTGACTTGTCCAGGGCTGCACAGCTGCAAAGTGGCAGAACCTGAGTGGGCACCAGAGCCCTTCTCGTAGCCCAGGCTGTTGCATTTCTGGGAAGTCAAGCCTGAGAAGGAAGCTACTGAAGGAGTAGAGGAGAGTCTTCTCCGTGACACTTTCATAGACACACATGTTCTCCACCATATCAGAACAGGAAGGTGGACTGAAATCCCAGCATCCCAGCCAGAGAGAAACCAGCGCTGCTTTCCCCAGCAGACTTCCACCTCTTCTAAGGCCCTTGAGGTCACCTGGCCATCGAAAGTCAGGGCACTAGTCAAGGACTTCAGTACTTGATCTCAATCCTCACATAACTCTTGAGGAAGACATTTGCAGCCCCATTTTCACACGGGACTCAGAGAGGCCTGGGGCAGGCACCTGAACCAGGCAGAACCTCCCTGCGCCACACTGGGCTGCCTTCTGGCTGGCATAGGCCCTGCCCCTGATCCTCTCCCTATCCCCATGGCTACAACACTACAAACGGATGCAGACCAGGAATGGTCAGATTGGGCTGTATAAGGGAGTCTCCTCAGAGTGTGGTGCTCTGGAAGAAGGGAACGAAGGGCGAGCCTCCATATCCCTGAGCCAGTACTTCAAGTGCAATGCTCAGGTCTGGATCCACTGTCCTAGTTTCACTGATACGTTATCTACTGGTGAAAACAAATTGTGTGTGTGTTTCTTAAAAGCCACTGTAATGTCTTTGGGGAACGAGATGAAACAGGAATAAACATAGCTGGTGCCCCCACCCAGCCACTGGGGACTTCAGAGCCCAGGAAGCCAGGGCCGAGGAGCTGGTGCCTCAGCATCCCACAGGCCAACCCCTGGCTCGTGTGCCCAGGTTACAAGCCTGAGCCAGTGACATTACCGTTCTCTCCTTGAAAGCTCCTTTGGCCCGTCCAGATCCAGTTGTGTGACCTTTTTGGTTGTCTGTGCCACCCGGTTGGGGTTCTCAATGTCAATGAGCCCTTCCACACCTTTGCGCTTTTGCTAGAACAGGGCAAGAAGCTGGCTGTTGGAGAAGTTCAGGTCCTGCAGAGCCCCTGAAGGCCACTCCCACCATCTCCCAACGGCCCATCTGGATGGGGACAAACCCCTGCTCCACCCCCAGCTGACAAGGTACTTGGCCTATCTCATAGTGGGGACAGCTCTCAGGACTATCTTCACCAGCCTAGGAGGGGCAAGGAAAATAAGTGTGCGTAGTAAGAGCCCAACCCATGCCAAGCCTCAGCAACCAGGGACTATTATCCCAGTTTCAGAGGCTACAGAATGGTTGCTCAGGGTTAAATAACTCACCCAAGGTCAACTAGGAAATAGCACGAGCCCAACTCACTAGCACTCACGCAGAGCACTACTCCCCCCACATCAAGCTCAGCCTCCAAAACCAGTTTTCCACGAAATCCTGTGCCTGAATTTTTCCCTACAATAGGTACATGCTGGATCCCCACGGTAGGGTGGGCCGAGGATGTGTGTTCTCATGACCAAGTCCAATTCCTACCTATCTCAGCAGACTGACTAGAAATGTCAACTTGAGAGACAGCTTCCACCCCACAGACCTGTACCCAATCCAGCTACGTGTCTATACTCCACCCAGATGCCTGGCACTGCAAACTTAACGTGTCTAAGACAGAACTCGAGATTCACCCCTCACCCCACCTCACCCTCCCCTCAATCCTAAGCACGCCCTTGATTCCTCATTCCCTCAGATACCCCCAAATATGGCTTGAATCTGTTCACTCTTCTGCACTGCCACTGTCACCACCCTGGCACAAGCCACAATTTCTGATCTGGACGCCTGCTATCTCCCTGCTTCTACCCTCAACACCCTACAATTCACTTTCACAGAGAAGCCAAAATAATCTTTTAAAAGTGAATCTGGTCATCTCTCTCCCCTCACAAAGCCTCTACCAGCTGGCCACTGCCCATCACAATGAAGCCCCGCCCCTTTCACAGCCACTCAGGAGTAGCCCTTGCCAACCTTCCTCCCTCCATCCTGAACCACTCTACTCCCTACCCGCTAAGTCACAGCCCCGGCCCCTTTCTGTTCCATGAACATGCCAAGCTTGTTCCCGCCCCAGGACCTTTGCTCTTGCTCATCTAGAGCCTCAACTGCTCTGCATGCCAGTTTCGCAGGGCTGGCTGCGTCTTGTTTTTCCAATCTCAGCTTATAAGTGACCCCATCACCACAACATGACTCCAGGTCCCCTCTATCACAGTCTGTTTTATTTGATCAATCACTTATCACTACTGTTCGTTTACTTCCTTATTGACTCTATCTCCCCATCAGAAAGTAAACCCGTAAGAGCAGGGAATCTGTCTGCACCTCCCACTGGGACTGTTACCAGTAACAGGCACTCAATACATGAGTCCAGGCCCCAGCCCCCCAACAGACTCAGTACCTGGTAGTCATCTTCCTCATCCTCACTCTCATCTGAGTCTAGAGATTTCTTCTCCTTTTTGGGGTCTCCCGCAGCCCCATCTCCACCTTCTTCTTGTTCCTCTTCTTCCTGTTTCAGAAATGGACAACCTACGGAATCAAAAATGTAAAACAAATCCCCAATACTGTGACCCCCCCTACCACTCTCAGACTGTGGACCTGGAGAAATCAAGTTTCTGGAAGGCTGGAACCAAGAATGACCAGGGTCCGACTCTGTGACCCTATACCCAGGGAGAGCAACATGGGTTAGAGACAGGCAGCCTATCCATTCCACCATCTGGCAAGCCCCTCATACAGCCACAAAAGGCCCTGCTCCCCTTCTAGCCCAGCCACCTCAGACAGCCTGGGTGAGAAGTTCGTCTCCGAGATCAGAGGGACTCAGCCATAGGGCTGAATGCTACAGTCCTGCTCAGCTCCCCCACCTGTCGCCTACAGCTGCCAAATCACACTGGCATTCCCAGGCAAGTCCTCCCCCGTCTGCACTCCCCCAGGGCCACAGCAGGCCAGCCATCCCGACCCACCCACACAGGTGCCCTGCTGCACCAGCTTTCCCAGACAGCACCTCGGCAGGCCACTTCCCTCCACCTGTCTTGCCTTCCCACCAAAAAGTTCCCTTACAAAAACCTTATCTTCTTCCCCTCTTAGCACCTGCCCGCACATTCTCCAAGGTCCTGCTCCACTGCCAGCTCCTCCATGAGGCCCTCTCAGACCCCACAGCTGGATGTGGCCTCTGCCTTCTGAAGGCTCCTGGGGTACTTCACAGCTGTGCGCTCATCTGGCCCTGACTGTGCTCCCTTGGGCCTTTAATCCAGGCAGAGAGCTAATGATGTTATAGGGAGCACAGACATCACTAATGATGGCAACATCTTCTATTTCCTAACAGTACCCTGGACAAAGTACCACGGGAACAGAGGAGAGGGAACTACAAAGTCAGCTCTGACTTTGGTGGGGGAGGGTGGCGCCAGCACGAGTCACAGAGGAGGGGAGGCTGAACAAGGTCTCAAGGAATGACTGGCACTTTGCTGCTAGGGGTGTGGGAAGGCATGGCACCTGTTGGATAGAGCCTGGCGAGCCGTCCTGCATGGCTGCAGCAGGCAAGTGGGGGCTGCTGGGAGCTGGAGCAGCGAATGGACAGAGCCTGGTGGAGGGAAAGCCTCCGGAAGGCAAGTACACAGGACCAAGAACACAGACCCGCTAAGGCAACCATGGCTGCGTGAACGAAGTTCTTTCTAACTGATCCAGTCGGAGGTCTCCCCCTCACCCCCACTATCATTGGTGGTTCTGGGACTCACTGCCCTCCCCACCCCAACTGGTTTGTCCCTGTGACTGGGTAGTCTGCCTGGCTTCTCTGTGAGCCAAAGAGACAGGATCCCACCCAGGGCCCCTGGAGTGGCCTGGACAGGCACATACTCACCCTGGCCTTCTGCTTTTCGGCCTGGAGCTGTGCATCAATTTCCTCAGGGCTTGTGTACTGCCTTGCCCGGCCTTTGTGGCCTCCCTTTCTCCCTGCACAAGGATCAGCAGTTTAGGAAGGCCTGAGGGAAGCAGCTGCCTTGATTGCCCTGACCCCCAGAGGGTTGTGTGTGCTCGGAGTGCTCTCATCAGAGGCCACAGAGACCTCACCTACCCCTCACATATCACCACCCAAACCTATCCCCCACCATGAGTTAAAAGGGATGCAAGAAGCAACCTGTGCCTATCTGATGCACCACCAAACTATGTGCTGGATGCAGGTTCTCACAAACAAGAACTGAGATAATAAGAACCACACCGAGTGATGGCTAAATCCTCTGGTCCCTTAGAATCCAAACACAAAACTCAGATGCAATCACAAAAACATGTAGCACTTATGCCCCTACTGTTGCTATGGGGTTTTTTGCTTGCAATGTTCTGTCACAGCCATGGGCTCATTTGATCCTCAGAATAAACCTATGGTGCAAGAGTCATTGTTGGTCCCATTTTATAGACAAGGAGACTTAAGATCAAAGCAGAGTGGTGAAGAGCACAAATTTTAGAGTCCAACCCCTGGATTCAAATGTCAGCTCTATGCTTACTAGCTTTTTGACTCTGGGCAAGCATTTAACCTCTCAGATCCTCAGTTTCCTCATCTGTGTCCCTATCTCATAGTGTTGTCATGAAGACAGATTAGCTACTATACATAAAGCTGTTGGAACAGCAGTTGGCACTGGATAAACACTACGAAAATGTTCACTAAGATTTTTACTTTTCTCTCTAGGATAGTATCTGGTAGGAAAACAACAACGAAAAACACCACTGGCCATATAATTTACTGCAGATGTCAGAAATACAATAAATAAAATACTTCATGTTCATCTTAGTAGTATGGTAGAAAGAAAATACTTAAGGTAAAAAACCCAAAACACACGGGCAAAAACTCTGTGCTTGAAGTAAAAAATGACTGCTAAAGTTAGTTGAAAACAAACCTCACTATAGTCTAAGAGTTAAAAATGTGACTAGCAATTTAGGTTCATCTAAGAATATCAGTTTTACAGTCTTGAAACAGGATACCAGACTGACTCCTGCTGAAGCCATCAGCCAGTTTTAAAGCAGGGTGGCATCCCCTCTGCTTATCCCATAGTATGCAGGGGTGGCTGTGACTTCGACCCCCCCCACAGGACCTCTCCTGGAAGCTGAGGCCCACCCAATTTCCAGAGAGCCCCTCACTGTGAGCAGAGACTCTGTAATTAGCCAGAGCTGCTCCAGACTCCAGAGACAGTAGCGGAGATACTGGCCTCCCTTAATTTCCTAGACAGCAGCTGGGGAGCTGTAATTGGGCTGTTACAGACCACATCACCCATTTTAATGACTACCTAGGTTCCCAGAGGAGGCTAAGTCTAGCTCGTGAACGTCCTATTGTGAGATCAAGCTTGCCATTAAAAAAACTAACACCCCTTTTTTGCTCTCTTAATATTCCAGGGCAATAGTAACAACTCAAAGTTGATTACTATAAGTTCTCATCTCAAATACTTGGCTATGGGATACTTATCTTAGCTTGATCTACAGTGTCTTTTATAATAGGCTCTTTTAAGACTTTAAAAATACTTCACAGTTAACACCATGGAAACAAGAGTTGGGCTTAGCTCTTGGGGAATTTTACTCTTAAAACCTTCATGTTTTCTTGTGCTTTTTAAACAAATTAATCCTGAAGGAAACCTAAACCATGTCTGCCCGCAAAGCTTTTTGCAAGCCAAAGACCATTTAGCCATGAATTCATATTTAAGGTTTTCCAATTGTAGCCTCTAACCTTGGCCCAAAGTATCCATTAAATAAGATTTTGGAGACAGGATGACTGATTCAGCAACCCCCTTTTACAGATGAAAAGACTAGGGAACAATAGAAGAGACATGGCTCTTCCAGTCACAGATTAAATCGGTAGAGAGCCAGGTTTAAACGGATTTAGCTCTATAAAGCCAATATCTCTGGAGTCAGGAAGTGATTTAGGTTTGAAAAAGCTCCAGGCAGATGTTCCTGTGGGCGGAGTGCATTAACCAACATAATACAAGAGCTACCAATATTAACTGAACATCTGTTCTGTGCCAGGAACCAGCCAGGTATTTCGCGTGCTCTATCATTTTACCACTCCTATCCCGAACTCACCAGGCTAAGGACTATTCGCCGGATGTTTCAGATGAGGAAAACAGGCCAGGGGAGGTTAACTGACTTGTTCAGGGCTACAGAATTACACAGTGACATAGCTGGGATTCAAACTGGGGACTTGATTCTAAAGGTGGAAAGAGGATGGAGGACAGGCTACATACATTGCACTGGGAAGACATGGACCTGCTTGGCCAAGAAGTGGCAACGCCTTACAAATAGTTGATGCTTGCGGGGCACTGTATTCCGCACTCCGCGTTGGATTACCTAGTTTAAGCCACGCATCAGTACTATGAGGTAGGTACAATCATAAGCCCCATTTGCAAATAAGAAAATTGAGACAGAAGGAGGTTAAGCGACTGGCTCAAAGGCACACAATGAGTTGCTACTGAATAGGGGAGTCAAAGCCAGGTCTACCAGGCTCATAAACATCATGCTGAGTCTTATTTGGCAGGTCTGGCTGAGTCGGAGCCAGAGAGGGCCCACGTTTTACACGAAGCAGGCGGGCCCGGCACAAGCACAGGACGCGGTGACTCAGTCCCCAGCCAGCCTAGAAGTGGGATAAACTCCAGACCCCTCAGGCTTGGAGAAGCGCGCCCCTGATCCGGATCTCCGCGCCGGCGAGAATCCAGAGCCGCGGAAACGCCTCAGCCCACTGAGGGAGCCGCTCTAGGCCCCACCATGGTCCTCGGTCTCCCCATCGTGTAATTGGGCGTCGAGGCCCAGGCCTGGCCCTCAACCGATGCGGACGGCCTCCCTGGACACCACTTTCTGAGACGCCCACGGGCTGAGGAGACAGCGGGAGTCGGATCCGGGCCTCCCCTGGAGGCCCGCGGGCCACGCGCGCCCGCCCCTCACCTCCTTTAGGCATCGCGGCTCCAGCTGCTGCTGCGGCGGCGGCGCCTCGAGATGACACCGGAACCGGAAATATGCTGGGCTCGACTTCTTCCGCCCGGTCCAGTCCCTTCCGCGCGCCGCCGCCGCCGCCAGGACAGTGACCTCAGCGAGGCCGGCGCACGAAGTCGGGCTGTCCCGCGCGTCGCCTGATTCCAGGTTCGCCCGCGTGCTGCCGGGCAACAGCACCCCCAGCATCCCCGTCCAGACAGACACATGGCTTTGCCGCCCACCCCCTGAAAAGTGAGCGCAAAGGGCAACAGCGGCTCCGGAATTCTATACAGGCAGCGCTGAGGGCACCTAAGAGGACACAATCTCCGCGCGGGCTGGGCGGGGCTCGGCGGGGCTCGGCGAGGACCTCATCCTCAAGAGAGCCCCAGGAGCGGAAGCCGTCAGTAGAGAAGTGGCGGCCTGAGGTGCACGGGTTTCCGGTAGGTGTTTTTTCTCTCTTCTCGATTACCTTGACAACGGTGGGGGCCAGGGACCGGTGATCTGCACTAATCCAGAGGGCGATCTGAGCGGCTGGACTGGGATGGGTTCAGGCTTCTGGATCGTGAGGCCAAAGTGAGCTCCCGAGGCTCCTTGTTCGTTCTGAGGAAGGGATGGTAAATTTGGGGGCTTTCTTGCTTCTAGGCTTCTTCTTATGCCGTTTTCTCTTCCGGGAACATCTTCTATCTAAATACCGTCTTTCTACGCCTAGTTCAGATGCTGACCTCTTTATGAGACTCCCCTACAGTCCCGCTGTGACGTCTTTCTTCCCCGAGCGCCCCTACCTGTTAACCCTCCTAACACCTCTTCCTTCTTGATCTGGTTATCTCCTACCTTTAGCTTCCCCGGGAGGCCTCTTCTGACTCTCAGGCTAGGCCAGGGCCCTCGAATTTCCCCAGGTCATTGGAAAGTGATCATTCTCTTGTCACAGGTTGTGCGCCCTGGGCCAGGGACCAGAATCCAGCATCTCTAGCTTCAGCGCAGGGGAGACCAGTGCAAAGACCACTGATTTGGAAGTCAGAAGTCCTCTAGTCAGAGTCAGATTTTGCAAATTCCCAGCTGTGCGCCCCTGACTTTACCTGTTAAAGTTTGATTCCTCATTTGTATGGTGGTTATGGAGAGTTCATGAGAGGAGGCCGTGTGTTGGGGGCGGGGAAGGGCTTATAAAGTGTCATACACCTCCTGGAAGGGAGGGGACTCAATTTGGGTGAGATGAGTCTGCCATGCTTAAAGGTAAGAGATAACCTGAGTTCTCTTTGCCAGCTTGTAAATGCTATGTGGTTTGAAAAATGCTTTGCTATTTACATTTGTCCTAGCCTTTTGTGTGGACTTTACCTGACTTGTAACATGTTTGTTAGGTCTAAAAGAGACCTTGGCAATCAATTGGCTAATCCACTGCCCTCATTTTACAGATGAGACTGAGGAAAGGAGGAAAAGAGACCTTCCCAAAGTCAGAGAATAATCGTTAGGGCTGGACAAGAATCCAAGCCTGTAACTGCAGAGACCAGAGATCTTTCTGTTACACTCTTGGGAAGCAGATTCTAAGGTACTTTGGTTTTACAACTGCCTTTTCCTTTTTAAACACTGATCCTCTTGGCTTCCTCAATTGTAGCCCTCCTCATACTCTATCATAATTGGCTTTCACCTGTCTGTCTCCCTCCTAAAATGTAACCTTCCAAGGGGCAGAGGGTATGTCTTAATTTTTTGTTCTGTGTTCCCAATAGCCAGTACAGGGCCAGGCTTGTAGTTGATGTTAGTTAACGTCTATTAAGCACACACTATACACCAGGCATGATACATACAATTATAAGTCTTCACAATGACCCCAGAAGGTAGCTTCTGTTATTCCCCACAGATGAGGAAACTGAGACTTAATTAAGAGAGTTAAGTAGCTTTCTAAAGATCACGGGGTAAGTAGCAGAGCCAGGATTTGAACCTAGGCAGTCTGGATCTGGAGCCCTTTCTGGTAGCTAGTACCCTATGCTACCGCAAGGAAGTGCACTTGTACCAAAATAGTGGCTGGTGAAGGCCTTTGGGGATTTGAAGCTCAGAAACCAATTCATTTAATTTACACCCCCCCCCCCAGATCTTTGTGCATTATCTTGTTGGGGGGAAATGCCTAAAGTCAAAAGAAGCCGGAAAGCACCTCCAGATGGCTGGGAGTTGATCGAACCAACACTGGATGAATTAGACCAAAAGATGAGAGAAGGTGAGTGGGGGAGTTCCTCTCTGGGTGGGCTGGGTCCAAAGGTCGAGGCTTAATGCCTCCAGGGGCCAGCCTTAAATGCAAATTATAATGTTTTGTTTGTTTATTAACTCACAGGATTACTATAAGTGCTGGAAAGTAAGTTAACATTAATGGAAAGTTCCTCAAAAGTTTTTTTGGCCAACCTGAATACAAAAGCTTTAGGGAATATAGGTCAAATAGTCTATCTAGAATTATTTACTGTTTTGGTTAGATGTATATTTAAAGTCATACAAAATATATTTACGTGGAAATGCTACTCTTTTTCACTTTCATGTTTTATGAAACATTTTTATATTCAGACTTTTCTTGTGGGTCTTTGACACAGTTTATATCATTTAGTCTTTGGATCATCTGAGTGTTTTCCAGAATGCACCATCATCACTTCCCTGTAAATGGTGTGTGATCCTGCACTTTGTGAACCTGTATAGTATGCTGTCTTTGGAAAATTTATCTGAAGGCACAAGGATCCATTGGCGTTATATGATCACAGTGTAACCACTTACTGAATTAGTTAAATGCTTGTTTGTAATGAATCTAATCATTGCTATTGTGAAGGCATGCCTCCAGCAATAATTACTAAATCAGCGTTCAATTACTTGCCTTTTTTCAAAACTGATTGGGATTGTACCAAGACACCTCTTTTAAATATCCAGAGCTTGCAGTAATTAGTCATTTTGGGCTGAGAGATTTCTTCCCCAAAACAGCTCTTAATCAAAATAAAGGAAATAGGAGAATGCTAGAAGAGATTTTGCTAGTCCTTGAAAGTAAATCTACTTCCTCTTTTAGGGAGTGACTTTTGAGGAGAAGGGAGCCTTACCTTGTATTTAGAAGTGTGTGATATTCTTTACCTCCAAAAAGCAGTATTCTTTCTCCTGTTTTTCTTTAACCAATATAGTTTTTTGGCATTTCTTTGATGTCCCACTTTTGATAAACATAGGTTTTAAGACCTAGTTCATGCTGCCCTTACTTCCACTACAAAGAAAATAGCAGCCCAGGAAGATGATGGGTGGCCCTGGAGACTTGGCTTCAGTGATAGCAACTAGAGGGAGCTCTGGGGATGGAGCAGACGGGAGAGGGGGAGAAGATGGAGCCTAGAGCCCATTTTACCAATTGGGGATAAAGGCTCAGCAGTGCCAGGGTTGCTGAATTGAAAGAGGGTAGCAGGGATGGTACCGTGACTTACGGCAAGAGAAGGGCAGCAGCTTTGGAGTGAGTCACTGAGGAAGATTTCAGTTCTGGACATGTTAAGTCCGAGATGTTCTAAGATTTTCAGGGCTATCCAGATATCCAGAACTGGGCTGCTCTGTCTTGCCCACTGCCATGTCTTGGGCACCTAGAGCAGAGTGTTGCCCATAGCAAGCTTACAGTGTGTACTTTGCTGAATCCTTAACACCTGCCTTTCTGCTTGGATGATGGAATGCCATTTGTTGAGCTGAATTATAAATCCTAGGTAACAGAATGGCTTAAATGTTGAAGAAATGTGGGTATGGTTTTCCTAACCACTCCTCACCTCCTCTGCCCTAAAAGCTGAGAGGAGGTGGAAGGCAAAGATCAACTTGTAACTATTAAAAGAAAGAGGGAATGGCCTTGCGGGAGATGTGAGCTCCACGTGATCTATGTGTGTTGAAGGGGCAGCTGTCTCCTGCAGGCCACCTTGCTCAGAACCTTCAGACTGGTCCAGTTTCTTTTGGCTTTTTCTCAGCCCCGAAGGACTTTGGTTGGGAAATGAAACTAAAGGTCCCTTAAAGATGATTAGGATACCCATCTCTGGGCCAAGAATTATCTTGAGAAATTATTATGCTGTAGAAATAGGTCTGGAAGGGTAGAGAGACCACGGTGTTAACAAAGGTTATTATTGAATGATTTTTTAAAATCTGTTTTCTAATTCTAATTAAAAAGGCATTTTTAATTTAAAACAATCACATTTAAATCATTCTTTTTTTTTTAAATAACAGCTTTATTGAGATATAAATCACATACTATAAAAGTCACCCTTTTAGATTGTCTAAGGGGTTTTTAGTGTATTCATTCACAAAGTTGTGCCACCATCGCTATGGTCAGTTTTACAACATTTCAAAGTTTATCCATGTTGTAGCGTGTGATAGGATTTCTTTCCTTTTTAAGGCTGAATACCATTCCATTGTGTGGATAGACCACATTTTGTTGATCCACTCATCTGTTGAGGGACATTTGGATTGTTTATACTTTTGGCTTCTAGGAACTTTTATGTACAAGTTTATGTGTGCACATGTGTTTTTAGTTCTCTTTGGTATGTTCCCAGGAGTGGAATTGTTGCCGCGTCATGTTACAACTTCTTGAGGAACTGCCAAAATTTTCTACAGCGGCTGCACCATTTTACATTCCCACCAGCGGTGTGCGAGAGTTCCAGTTTCTCTACATCCTCTCCAACGCTTACTATCGTCCCATCATTTTGACTGTAGTCATCCTAGTGGGAAGGTGGTATTCGTTATCCCTAGTTATTGAAAAAAATGACACTCCATCCTGTGCAGACTAACCCTATTCCCCAAAACAAACACACACTTTTGTCTCCCCAGCTGAAACAGAGCCTCATGAGGGAAAGAGGAAAGTGGAATCTCTGTGGCCCATCTTCAGGATCCACCACCAGAAAACCCGCTATATCTTTGACCTCTTTTATAAGCGGAAAGCCATAAGCAGAGGTAATTGGCCAAGTTCCCTCTTGGCCTTTCGAATTTGAATAGTTTTCTGAATTACTTAAGTAATGACCCTTATCCTTGCAACCTCAGTAAGAGTCCTGATTTTATTTACTACCAGAAATGGGGGGAGCCAATGTTGGCTAAATACTCTTTTTATTCAAGGGTGGCGATAGGCCAGCCGTGGGGAAGGTTTGTTACACCATGGTCTGATGCCCTTTCTCCATCTTTTTGACAGAACTATATGAATATTGTATTAAAGAAGGGTATGCAGACAAAAACCTGATTGCAAAATGGAAAAAGCAAGGGTATGAGAACTTGTGCTGCCTGCGGTGCATTCAGACACGGGACACCAATTTTGGAACAAACTGCATTTGCCGGGTCCCCAAAAGCAAGCTGGAAGTGGTAATGTCTGACGTTCGAGTTCAATGTTATTTTCAGCACAGAATTCTGCCCTAGTCAACTCCAAAGGATTTCATATCATTTGCTCGGGCTGGAATGTAGTTTTGTCGCTGGACAGCCTGCTAGCCATCCCTCCTGGGAGTCCGTCTGTGCAGAAATCCATGCTAGGCAGAGTGTGGCAGTGATCGTGTGTGTTAGGTCTGGGGGCTAATCTCAACTCCACTTTTGGGCAAGTTACTGAACTCCAAAGTGGTGGGAGGGCTAGATCGGGGAAGGGTGGCCAGTCAGCGGGAGTTCCTGTCCCATTTCCTTTAGTCCTCACAATTTAATTTTACTGTCACTGCAATTCTTCTGTCAGAAATTTCTGTTCCAAAAGTAGGCTGGGCACCTGGAGTGGTACAAGGGGGACAGTAGCTGAGCTCAGGGCACAAGCCCCTCTGAAAGAGAGTTGTAGACCGAGGCAGAGAAGACTATGGCACCTTGCCCATTAGTAGCCATTCAGTGCAGCCCCTTGGCAGACAGTTGTTGGCCCAGCTATGAGGTCAGGCCAGAAAGCCTATCTCCCAGCTTGGCCTTTTCACTAATTGGCTCCTTTATGCTGCAGCGAGAGGTATAATTTATAGAGCTTTGGCTCGGTGCTGAGGGTTTTAAGTCTTCAGGCAGCTCAGTCTCCCTGCACCACGCAGCAGTTCAGGGATGAGCATGCTGAGCAGTGGAGAGTGAGCGAGGGCCACCTCCCCAAGAGAAGGCTCTGGGTGCTGATTTTCTGGAGGAGGCAGTGAAGGGTGGCAGAGTGGCAGAAGTCCCCCTCCTCTGAGAGCCCCAGGTTTCCATGGGGATGTAGTGCTGCTTCAGCCCTGTGGCCAAAACAGAGCCTGCTTTAGACTTAGCTGGGCTCCACCAGAGGATCTTGTTTGCTTAGACTCGGGTCTTGTTCTTCCAAGAGTTTTAAAAAGTAAAATAAACACAAACCACCGCTCTGGGGTCTTCTGTCTGCTGGGCAGGCCCCTGGCTGGGTATTGGGCCACACCAGACCTAGGGAACAAATTCTGCTGCTAACTATTCTGGTGGGGGCACCAAGGCAGAAAGCTGACTCAAGTACACACCCTTCTGCTCCCCTACCCCAGCCAAAAAGTCTCCCAGCCCGGAGGAGGCCCTGAGGCCCCTGGCACTCAGCCTGCTGAGCAGCAGCAGCCCCACCTCAGCTCACTGCAGAGTCTGTCATGTCCACTTAGAGTAACAAGACTCATTCACACAGGTCTTTTTTCTTTAATGGCACATGTATATGTTGAATCTGCATTAAGTTAAATGCACATACAGGTGTAACTTCCACGTCAACAATAGCTGTTTACATCTTCATGAAGGAACCATATTTTCTCTGTCCAGAAGTGTCAAAGGGTTTCTGAGGTGCATCCTCTAGGGGATGTCCCATTGGCACTCCCCTTGGTGGGACGGTCCCTGTGTGTGTGGCGGGTGGTGGGTGCAGCGCCTCAGCTGTCCTCTGTTGCAGGGCCGCATCATCGAGTGCACGCACTGTGGCTGCCGGGGGTGCTCTGGCTGAGGCCCACTACCCCTCTCCGCCCAGGACCTTGGACTTTGCAGTTGCTGCCTGCTGCGCCAACCCCCCTCCTGGGAGCAGCTCTTCCCGCAGAGCGGTGCCCCAGGCCCAAGTTGGAACATGGTCTCTACAGGTGAAGGCTTTGCTGTCTATCAGCTGTGATTTGTAAAAATAAAACTTTTAAACTTCTTGGGCCCTGTGTCCATTCTTTCAGAGCAGCAGTCTGTGGAACCCAGTGGCAGAGTGCCAGGCCCTGGAGACCAGATGCCCGGGGACTGCATCCTAGCTCCCCCTTGTAGATGCTGTGTGGCCCTGGGCAAGTGTGCTTGCCTCCTCAGTGATGGAGGTGACAGCCTCTCAGAGGCAGGGATGACCTGACACTCGAGGGTGGGTCAAACTGTCCTTAGACCTGCTGTGAACGTGGGCACCCTGGGCCCAAAGTCTGTCCTCATGCCAGTGCCTGTGAAATACTGCAGCTCTTACTCTGGGCCAGGACTTTCCCTCATGCATGAAGCAACACCAGCATTTTCACTTGTCTTTAACATAGAAGGGACTCCTGGGGCTCCCACAAAGTGCTGTGAGGCTAGACACTTTGTTCTAACCGCGTTCCCCATCACCTACCCTCAGGGCCTCCATCCACATCAGCCTGCCTGGCATCTTGGTCTCCCTTGGGCTTCATCTGGAACTTCTGCCAGGGGTGGGGGGTTTCCTCTGCTGGCATCACTTTCAGCCATTGCTTATAATAGGCTCGGAAGCCGTCAATCTTCTCCAGGTAGGTGTTCTTCCCTTTGTACTGTAATTGGAAAGGCGCGGGGTTCAGGGTGCAGAGGAGCCCTCTGATGGGGGTCACTGCCTGTTAGCTATAGCTAATCCCAACCACGGCAGCCAGCTCAGGCCTCAGGAAAACTGGTCCCTGCCGCTTGCTCTCCTTGCCAGGCAGCTGCAGAGAACAGGGCATACAAGCTGCTGCCACGCAGTGTGGGAGCAGCTTACTGCAGAGAAGCAGGTTCCCAGCTAAAGCTGCTGTGCCATGGGACAGGCCCAGATCCCCATCTGCCAGTCAGCTTCCTAAACGTGTGCTGCTGTGCCCCTCCACCTACGGGTGTCACCACAGTCCCACCGACTCTGCCTCCAGTCTGCTGAGCCCCTCCCTTGGCACAGCCAGCACCTCCCTCTGACCCATCACTGCTGCAGCGGTCGCCATGGAGAAGTGGAAAGAAAAGCAACAAGGTACACCAGGTAGAAACCTAAAGACAGCTGGCAGGGGAATATATAGAGAAAACAGGCCACAAAGTATTTGCAAAGTGTTATCAGAGATAAAGACTATTACTACATGAAGATAAAAGGTTTGATTCAGAAGATTTAACAAT
>RJWJ010009363.1:0-50189 GCA_004363605.1 Indri indri
GGGCGAGCACCACGGGTGCGTCTCCTCAGCCCGTGCACTCACACGTTATATATAGCGTCCCGGCAACAGGAAGTATCGCCTGCCTTTGATCAGTCATTTTTCTATCCTGGACCAAACTTTGCACCTTTCTTTTTTAGGAACCTTGGGCGGGAGCAGCGGGGGGTGCAGCAAGCTCCACGGTTAACGCTTTCAGAGCCAGGGCGGAGAGGATCCCCCGGAGGGGTGGGGCGCGGGGGGCGGGCCGGGTGTGTCTGGCCCCCGGGAGCGGGTGGGGGGAGCAGTGAAGCCACCGGGCTGCGGAACAAGGCGGCTGCTGTCTCCGCGGGGCTCTGAGGTTTCCCGGCCCCTTCCCGCCAGCGGCCGGCCTCCTGGCAAGAGGGCCCGGCGGCGGGAGGGCCGGGCACACGCTGGGTAGCCGCTGCGCTTGTCTCCTCCACCCTGAGCGTCCGATTGAGCCAAGATCCGGGCGCAGCTGGAGCGCGTCCCAGACACTTTGTCCCCTCTCTGGGAGAAAGTTGAGTTTCCGCCCTGCCCCGCCATCTGACCCCTTCTCTGCGGATTCTGAGAGCTCGAATAACAAGGCCTCTCATGTATGCATTGCATTGTCTCAGAGCACTGCTCGGGAGTTTGCAATCATTAATCTTCAGGTTTACACGAACTCTGTAGAAGAAAACTTTTCTGTCTCATGTCTGATGGACTCTAAAGCCTGTGCTTTCCCCCATTCACTTCTTGTTGTCCGGGGTAGTTAGAGTAAGAGAGAGTCAGCAAGGTGAAAACTGACTGCCTAGCGCAGGAAAAACCTTGCCGGCCACTATTTCCTTCACCAACACTGTGGTTATCAAAGGGCTATTGGTAGCTCAGCTGTCCCTACACACTGAACTTGTGGAGTTGCCTCTTCGAGGTCATTCCACTGTCCCCAAGCTGTTGGCAGAAGTTTGGCGCTTTGCACAGAGTGTTCTTGTCTCTCCCCATGCCACCAGCAGCTTGCCTGGGAGTTGGACTTGATGACTTCCAAAGTGTATTCCCATTCCCAGCTCCTGCATGTGGTTCCTGGATTAGAGTTCTCAGGTTGCCACAAAAACTCTCTATTTACAGATGGCTGAAAAAGTCCCTGCAGAGCCGCTTCCCCATAGGGGCCAAGTGTTGAGTTGTATGTCTCCAGGGAAGGGCACATTCTGCTTTTCACCAGAGTTCAGGAGGAGGAAGGGGAAAAATCAGGAAAGGGGCCCCCTGGAGAGCAAGGATTGCCAACAGGGATCAGAGCATCTACTGCTTCACCTGGGCATCTTTCCGCCACAAATTCAAAGTGGATCCATGGACCAAGCAGAAAATACTTAGGGGAAAAGAATGCCAGCTCTTCCACTCTGTGAATTACAGAAGACTGGGGTCTTATTCAGCTTTCAGGGCTGTAACATAACAGCATGCTGGTTTCATAAGTGAGCTAGTGAAGACATGTAAGTCAGTTAGTGTGGACAAAGTTGTAGCACTCTAGACCAACCTCTCATATTTTAAACTTCTGTAGTTTTGACATCTATGACCTGAGATTCTAACATTAAACTTACCGTGGGACTCAAGTAAATTCAAATGTTAGTAGTAAAGCACTGTATAAATAGCAGTATTATTGTTTTTCTTAGAGTAATATTTGTCTAGGAAATTATTTGAATTATCTCAAAACATAATGTGATGCCAATATGTGTGAGTCAGACCTTGGAGAAAATCAATCAAGGATTGAGTCCTTCAGTGTTAACCCTGGGAAGGGTTCATGTCTCTCTAAGACTCAGTTTCTTCATCTGTAAGAAAAAACAATACTGATATTGCAGACATGTGGGAGGAAGAAAATGAAAGCATTTTGAAAGTATTATATAAATGATAATCACTAGTTGTGAGCATTAAGTAAAGTAATGCTTGTAAAATAGCTCAGCACAGTGCTTGGCCCACAGGAAATATTTACTAAATCATAATTATGATTGTTCTAGGGGAGTACCTAAAATACTGGTCTTTGGAGCCAGACACTGAGAGTTGAGCCCCACCTCCACTTCTTCCTAATTCTGTGATGTCAGACTAGTTGCCTAACCTATTTGTGTTTCTATTTATTTTTTAAATCTGTCTCTATAATGAGAATAATAATCACATCTACCTCATCGAATTATAAAGGTCATTATGAGAATTGAATTAAATAAAACACATAAAACACAACAAATAGTGTCCAGCACATGGTAAGTGCTCATTAAGCGTTAGTTATTATTATTATCATCTGAGGTTCTCATGGAGATATTTATACAATCACAAGGTGAATCTAGATTATAAACTCCTAAGGGTGGGAACCATATATTTTCCTATGGTATTCCCCGAAGCTTTTAGTACAACCTCTGGCTCCCTGTAATTACTCAATAAATAATACAGTGATGGTGGTGATTTGGGGGGAGCGGGTGTTGGTAATTAGCTCTAATCTTGAGACGGATGGGGGTATCATTCATTTAGAATCCCAAAATAGACAGTGTATTGACTATGTACCTCGGGGCCTGACTGTGGGCCCTTTATTAATCACCCACTGACAGGAAACTGACAGAGACTATGAGTTATCGGTCATTTCACTTGTTATATTCCTGGAACAATCTGGCCAACCCCCCGGAGTATTCCCGAGTGATCCACCACTGTGGGTAGCAGGTTCTGAACACTTTGAGCTGGAGTTCATCTTAAGATTTAATTGAAATGGACCCAGGGATTCCGGACTGAACCCAAAGGGGAACATTTGAACAGTAACTTGGCAGACTACATTCATCTTCCTGTGACAGATCCCTCATTGGCAGAGGCCATCGGTGACATTAAGCAGAGTGTCCCATAAATTCAACCCTCTGTTTCTGCACATCAGATATGTGTGGAGATAACTTTCTAGGGAACACCTCATCAGATATACTTCATCTTCTCTTTCCTAAACTCTTTGGAATTAGGCCCCATATTGAATGCATTTTCACTGACCATATTTCTGGTTGACCCCAACAACATACTGTTCACCCCCAATCCCTCCATTTCAGCCCCTCCTAAAGCTTAGAGAAACGGTCCCTGAATATTAGGAGTTCCCGTGGGCAAAATGCTTCATCTTTTTAGCACAGCAACACAGCTCCTGATCCAGAAGGTTATTTATAATCATCAGCACAGTGGAAATACCTGAAACTCAGGACAGCAATTGATTTAGGTGATTTGGGAGATGAGATGAGGCATGCAGCGGGCTCTGAGGTGACTGATCAAGTGTCCTCTCTAAAACATCTTGTGCCTTCTCACCTGAAAATTGGAAATGCTGGTCCTGAGGTTATGCATATGAAAGGGTATTTACTTGAAGAAAAAGAACATGTTTCTTGTTATTTCATTGTTATTAAAAAGAAGTTTTATTCTCACTTTATAATAGAAACAGAGGGGTAGGAGGAGAAATATTGTGCAGATAGCCTATTGATTTCCTTTTATTTCATTGATGTTTGCCATTTCATTAACAAACACAATTTTAACTGTATTAATATTCCAGACAAAGCAATCTGACTTTACAGGCCTTATAGACTGTATTTAGAAATGGATATGTACTTGCTTTAACAAAATACTGTATAGAAAGGCAAGGTTGTCTAGCCGACACACTTTCTGATGGAATAAGTCACCGGTTGTTTAAGGATCTGCCTGAAAGTGTTGGACGAGGGGTCAATGGCTGCTAGGTATGATTCCCCACTCGCGGTAATGTGACGCTGTCCTAGATAGCCCTTCATGCAGACAGCCTTTTCTGTGAAAATAGGCCTTAAGCAGGCAATCACACAAATATATAAACAGGACTGTTCATTCCATGGAAAGAAAAAGTTGCAATAGGAGCACAAGACCCTGTGTGACTTTTAACCAGAGCTCTGAAAACCAAGTTTGTTAATGCGTCATGAGCAAATCAAAGAAGTGAGGAGGGAGAGACTTTGGGAAGGAAAGACAACGTGTCAGCAGGCCTTCAGACGGGAGGAAGCAAAGTGTGATTTCAAGGAACGGGAAGAATCCCTCGATGGCTGGTGCATGGAAACCAAGGCATCGCATGGACTGGAGGAGGCCGGAGAGGTGAGTGGACAGTGGTCAGGCTGCCAAGTGTAATTAATTCCAGTCTTTCTCCAAAGAACCATATGAAACACTAGAAGGTTTTAAGCATGGAAGTGCATCTTCCATGCTGCTGTAACGAAATACCCTAGACTGGGCAGATTGTGAGCAACAGAAATTTATTTCTCACAGTTCTGGAGGCTGGAAGTCAAAGATCAGGATACTAGCATGGTCAGGTTCTGTGGAGGGTCCTATTCTGGCTTGCAGACTACTGACTTCTCCTTGTAACCTCACATGGCAGAAAGAGGGTGAGAGACTCCCTGGAGTATCTTTTATAAAGGCACTAATCTGATTTGTGAGAGTTCCACCCTCGTGACCTAATCACCGCCCAGAGCTCCTCCTCTTAATGCCATCACAGTGGGGGTTCAGGTAACAACATGTGGATTTGGGGGAGACACAAACATTCAGTCCCTAACAGAGTAAGATGATTTTTACAACTGCCGTGGGGCATAATTCTCCTAACCTTACCTTGCTCACACCTCAGGGTCATGAATCCAAACATAGATGTATAAGAGAAAACTCTCTTAAAGTACAAATCAAAGTCAAATTGACAACATTTCTGGGTGGAGAAGTTGGGAAATAAGGACTAATAAACTCAATAGACCACAGCAGAGGGTCTGTTGTTCTGATGAGCTCAAGGAAGAGACACAACTACTTGCTTATAAACTTTTCTGCAGATCACTCCACTCACCCCAACTGGAGTTTCCTGAACTGCAGTTACCCATCTAGTGCCTACTCAGTTCCAAGAAACTGGTTCTTTAATTAAACAGCAATGCATATCCCAAATAATCACTCACCTGAAGGTTTCTGAACAAATAAATATTTATGTCAACAGAGTGTTAAAAAAACACTTCACGCCCATTCAAGTTTCTTCCTCAAAAAATCCTTGATGAAATTTGGTCTTCTCTAGTATTAATTCAGAAATTTTCTTCTTCTCCCAACCCCCATGCAGTTTTTCTGCACTTGGCTGCTGAAGACATGATAGATAAGTACCCTTAGAACTGGTCCCTTATAGTCAGTTAGGTGTTTCTATCTGGGAAAGTCCCCTCCTTCAACTAAAACAAACCTTCAGAAACAGAAGTTTTGATGAGATAGTTTTCAGGGAAACTAGCTTCCAAGAGTGAATTGTTTCCTGAAACAAAGGTTTGCCTATAAAAGTCTTAGCCTAAAGGAACATTTTTAGGAGAATTTTAAACTAAAGAGGGCAATGGAGTTACGTAATGTTCAATGAAGGGATACCATTAACAAAACAGGAAAAAGTCTGTCTGAGAACAGGTACAATGCACACTATATGGGTGATGGACACGCAACTTTGACTCAAACTGTACAAAAGCAATTCAGGTAACCAAAATGTTTGTATTCCTATAATATTATGAAATTAAAAACAAAAAGAAAGTCTGTCTCAGCACCAAAAAATATATATATTTATTTATTCAGAAAATATTTATTTAGTATCTACTATGTGCCAGGCGCTGTGCTAAATACCCCTGGTATGGACAGGAAAAGTCATGATACTTCTGAAGCTTACAGTCAGGTTAGAGAGATAGAGTCATCCAGTAAACCTAGAAATAAACTCTTCAGATGGTAATAGAACAGTTACAGAGAGGTGAATTCCCATTACACAAATTAGCACAATGCTAAGTACCTAAGAAGGACTCTTTTAGATGAGCTTCTTAGGGAAAGGCTTTCTGAAGGAGCGACTTTTGATCAGGTGATGGAGGGAGAGGGAAGAGCAAGTGAAGTGGCCCAGATGACCAAAGTCAGTGAGGTCAGAACCAAGGGCATTAGAGGGAGAGATGAAGCTCACATGGCCAGAGAGCTGGGCAGGACCAGAGGGTCAGAGCAAGGATTTGTCACTTGAGTCTACTGAGAGTAGGAAGCCATTGGCATGTCTCAAATGTGAGTGAAGTGATTTTACATACATGTTAAAGGGTCACTTTTGATGGTGGTCACGTGGCTAGCATAGAAGCAGGAGGACGACTGGGTGGAGGTCCCCTGGACAATCACCATCGAACGCGTAGGTCTGAAGAGGCTGAAAGATGACTATTTAGTTCTATAATTTATATCCAGAGTCTTTGGTTAAGTCACTCTGAGCCTCTGAGTTTCATAGCCTGTAAAATGAATATTCTAATTACCTAATGAAGCCGTGTATGCCTCATAAAGCTACTAGGAGAATCAGACAGTGTAAGTGAGGGAGTTTGTAAGTCCCAAAGTGCTATGTGAATTTCCATCACTGCTAATAAAGAACATTTACTTGGATCCTGTGTTCTGAGTTAGCACCCAATGTGCCCAGAAGAACACGAGAGAACTAAATGATAAAAAAAAAAAATGAAGAAGCATTTATGCTAAATGTAGATGAAATTTTAGCTCTTTAAAAAAGTTCGACATATTTTCAGATACTTGAAATGCATTGTTTCCAAAAATAATAATAATAATAACATTTTTAATGCCTGTAATTTGAAAGACACTGTACTAAGTATTTTACATGTATAAACCTTCATGATACAGTCTCTTATTAGTCCCATTTTACTGAAGATGACCAGGGCTCTGAGAGGTTAAGTGACTTGCGTAAGGGCAACCGCTAGTGAATAGATTTGAGCCCAGATGGTCTAATTCCAGAGACTCTGCTCTTAACTACAATCTCTGCTGACTATAATAAATTTGAGGGTTTTCAAAGCCAGAAGTCAATGCAGTCATGCAGAACTATAAACATACTTGGCACATCTTGGGAGCAGCCAACAGAAGTAAATCAACATATGCCATTATGTAAAGGTATTTGTTAGCAAGCTGACCTCAAATGGTCACACGATGTGAATGGATACCTGGTGAGGTCCCAGTTTTTGTTAATTTGGGGGCTTCTAGTGCAATTTGCATGACAGAGTGACCTTAGGCAAATGTGATAATCTAGTGGTCGGATGCAGCTACAATGCTTCTATCAGGCAAACAAGTATCCTGGAATCTGAGTGGGGTACAAGACAGTTCAGGGATCAAACCTAGGGCACCAATCTTAAAAATAAAGAGTGAAGAACTGGCTGCATTCTCTATTCATGCAAGGGTATAGACAGTGTTAAACTACTTTAGCCTAATGTTCCTCTACTTTTCTTTTGTATTATTGCCCCCAAAGGAAAAATTATAATATTTATTTAGCTTAATTTAATGAGAGAAAGGAAATACTAAGAGATAAGATTTTATTAGCTAGGGTAGTGCCTTGGAGGACGCATAACTCTTGTAATATCTCAGATTTTTTTCCTCTCCCCACCCGCCAAGAACCAACTCTCATCCACCTGCTGGAGATATTGCCCCCATTAAAAATAGCTAATCCCACACCTTTAATACCTGTAATTTCACCAACAAGAGCCCATTTTTTACCACCGGTAAGCTACATAACAAAGCCTCTGGTGTTGCTGACAGATGGACAGGGCCGAATCCCTGGAATGAGGCCCTTCTGGTGACATGCTCCTTCCTCTCCTGGGAAGTGGGAATCCTGGTTAAATCAACTGTCTGCCTGTGGAAAGTAGTTCAACCTGACTAATGTGTACATAAGGTCACGTCGCATGTGCTGAAGTATTTTAAAATAAATTATGGATATAATAACAGAAATACAGAGCAAGTAAGTGGGCAGAGAAAAGAGTTGTGTTCAGGGAATAGCCCAGACTACAGTGGAGAGAAAAAATAGAGTTTGGCCGTGGAGGAATATAAACAACACATAAATGAGAACTACAGTTCCTCTTCAGGTACCTGAAATGGTCTTTGAAGGTTCATAAGCACCACATGTCATTTGGTGAGAATTAGGAGGACAAAAACGGTGGAACCTGAGAATAGTAAAAATCACCTGTAGGGTTTTGGTAGGAAGCCCATTGTCTATGCTATAGGTTCTTCTCTCAAAAAGACATGTTTCTTCTGCTGGGAGGAGTTCTGGTAAAGGCAAAGGCACACTTGAACTTCTAAACCAGACCGATTCGGGGATTTTTGCACAGCAGGACCAAAGGCTGGGTCTAGAAATGATGACTGACTTGTTCTAATTTCAGTTCATGTGTGGCAGGACTGCTCTCTTGGCAAGCAAAAGCTTCATGGCTGGGCCTTTCAAATTCATGAAAACTATGGGTCTTCTGCCCAGAAAAATGTATGTAGGCTTACAACACATTTTGCATTTAATTTCAGAAAGTTCAAGGCCTGTGGTTCCAGTGGCGAAATTAATTTGGAATGTGATGAAATCTTTTTGTCGCTCAGTTTTCAAGAGATGTTTGTACCTTGGTTAATGATAATATTGTTGTATCATCATTTGTCATATTTCAATATTTATCTTTCCAGGGTTCTTGTCCTGGATACCAATCCTGAATTTTCAATGCTATATAAAAGAAGGTTGTTTTCTCCTCACTGGTGCATCATTGTATTAACCAAGCCTATAAATGGTCTCGCCCTTTGAAATTGTGTACTCTTAGAACAGCTCAGATCTCAGGGCAGCTGATTCCGCTTGGCAGGTGTGGGATGTGCGATTGAGTCATTCTGGAATCTCAAAGAGATATTTGTTGGAGGGAGCAGCAAACAGTGACTGATTCAGTAGCTCCTTGGCTTCCAAACAACCTGGTACTTACCACAGTTTACATTTGAAGGAAGGTCTGCCCCTTCTTTAGTGGCTGTTAGATGTAGGGGAGCTGAAAGGAAGACAAAAGCAGAAGTTCCAACAGGCAAGCACAGTGGGAAGTGTGGAAGAGGGGACTTTTTTCATGGCTTTTCATTTTTTTTTTTTTTTTAACTGATGTAAGAGAAGGCTTACATATCACAGGATGAAGATCTAGCAGTTTAGTAGCAAATGTTATCAAGTCATGCGGGGCCTTCTTAAAGTCAAAACAATAGAGCAGAGTGGTTAAGAGCTCAGACCGTGACCCTAGACTTGCATTTGAATCCTTGTTCACCTGCTTGTTGGCTGTGTCCTTGCATTGCTCGGTGTTGCTGTTTCTCCATCCATACAATGAAGAAGCTGATAATAGTATCCACCTCTTAGGATTGTTCATGTACTAAATGAGAAAATATATGCAAGGCACTTAGAACAGTGCCTGGCAAGCCCGTAAGCTCTCCACAAACATTAGCTCTTATCTGCAATCAAGTTCACTGCTGAATTACTTGAGCATGATTGTACCTTATGCTGTGTGGACACGGCTGTCAAGGTCACTGCATGGTGAGATTTTATCATTTTAGAGAATGTTCATGCTACAATTCCTACTTATTTAAAAGTATAAACTGGATATCCAAAGCACAGAATCTCCCAACAACCTGTCCCCAAGTGCCTGCAATGTGTTCAGCCCCATACTAGGTACTACGGGACCTGTTAAAATTGCATGTCCATGTGTCTTTCTTACCTTCTATCTGATCTCTTGATCAGAGCTTGCTCTATATGGTCACATATACTTTTCAAAAAAGTTTCAGAAAAGAAGTGGTGTAGGAGGTCAGAAGGCATAATGATGTTAAGTATGATATGATGCCCTTGGAATCTAGGAGTAGGAAGGATGCATTTGGAATGAGATAGGGATGGTGGCTGCAACGGCTTCTTGAAAGTGAGGAACTTTTAAAAATTAAAGAGACAGATATGAGAAGGAAATGGATTCCAGGCAGGGGAAACAGTTACTGAAGGCCCAGAGGTGTCTGATGAAGCAGTGTGTGTGTCGGTGATGGTGGCGGAAGAACAGGGGCTACAGAGCCTATGCTTCCAGCAGAGGCAATGTGTGCAGTGTGCTGAGAGAGGCCCTAGTCACTGCGCTAAAGCTGTGGAGGAGGAAAGGGATTGAGGAAAAGTGGACGATTTTGAATGCCAGGTGCTGTAGATTTATGGGCAGTAGAGGCTCCAAAGGTTTTCAAGCATGATCAGACCTGTGCTTAAGGCAACATTTACAAATTACTGTGCTTTTTAAAGTACTTTTTCATACTGTATTTCATTTTGTCCCGATAGCAAGGCTGTGAGATACGTAAGAGAGACATCGTGAGCCTCATTTTACCTAGCTGTGCCATACCTGTTGCCCATAAAGCAGAAAGATCAAGAGATTATCCTGTTCACATCGAAAGAAGGATTAGGAGGAAAGGGACTGGGCAGTGGGAGTGACCTGTGGACCAGGGCTTCTCCCACTCAGCGAAGCTGCTTGTTTGGAAACTGAATCTGCTTTTGTTCTAAATTGTGTCACCAGTCTAAATAAGAATGATGTTCTTATTCATAAAACTTATCTATATTGTCATGATATCTTTAAATAAACACTATCAATTTATAATTTAAGCTGTAAGGCAAAATCTAATATTTGTACAGTGCTTTTAAGATAACAAAATATCATTTTATCATCTAATAAATTGACTTTCTCCATACAGGTAGGTTAAATATGATTAATATTTCTATTATAGAGATGAGGAAGTGAAAACTCAGAGAAGACCAGTGACCAGTCCAAGATGGCATGGTTATAAATAGATAGACTGAAATTAAAGCAAGAGCTTGAACTCTAGATTCTCTCAAAACTTCCATGGTCCATATCATAATTTGCTAGCTTTTTCTGTTTAATGCAATTCAAATCATTATTGGACAGTAAGCTTCTGTGGGCTAAAGAGTGTTTTTAGCTGCAATTAGAATTCTTTCTTGCTTGTGCCTGATTTATCTGAGGCCTGCGGGTGGGAGCGGGGGCACCAAGATGGAAGACTACAAGTGGCTCACCTGAGTCAGGGGCTAGCCCTCTCTGCATGATACAGAAACTGGTCAACAGCGCTAAGGGACTCTACCATGCTGACTTGGTTATGAGACATGTCGCACTTGGTTGATTTTTTGGCCTGCCTTCCTCTCATCCCATCTTTCCCTCCTTTCACTCCCAGGCCAGAGGAGCAGGGAGAGTCTGACACTGGAGCCGTACCCTTTCTGGCAGGCCACCCATCTGCGTCAGAGTGGTGTTGGCTTTGGTGCCTGGGTGGTTGGACTTGAGACCATCCTTAGGCAGCTATTATTTCTTTCTAATGGTTTCTTGACCTTAGAAGCCAGGAGAAAGTTATTTTTGCTTAGAGAGACCTCAAGATTTCAATGGGCATTTTGGTTTTGGATATTTTTTAATGCCTTAGTTCCTAAGAAATGGAAAGAGGCTAAGTCATTTTCAAAGAAGTGACTTTGCAAGTTGGCATGTCAGCTAGTGGGCCTACAGTTGAGCTCATGCTCTTGAAGACATACTTGTCTTAATAAGGCAGGGAAACTGATCATCCCCCTGTTGTTTTGCATAACCTAAAAGCCAACATTCCCACAGGGCAGTGGTGGATGGCAATTCTGGCACACATACAACAATGTTGAGAAATATTTGCAGTCTCTTTAGAACCTTGTAAGGTTAACAGCATACCATGGCCTGCTGGGACAGCACATCCAAGTCCAACTGAGCTGAGTAACTACCTGTGATAGAGATTTACTAGCATCATGGGGAAAGCACAATATGAATACTGACCTATGCATCCCATAGTATATTCCTGTGTATTCCAGGGAGCAGTAATGTCCTCCTCCAAAACTGTTGCCAGTCAGCACTCAAGTGAAGTTTTGTAGAATGAATGGGTGGATGCCTAATGTATATTCATCAGCTTTAATGAAGACATTTCCTTTACCTGAAAGGTTCTTTATCCAACAAATTCATTCTGTTTTTTACAGTTTTATTGAGGCATAATTGATTTACAGCCAATGTCTAATGTGTACAATTTGAGGAGTTTGAACATATGCAAACACCTGTGATACCATCGCCACGATCAAGGTAATAGGTATGTCCAACACCTCCCAAATTTTCCTTGTGTCCCTTTCGTTTGTGGTAAGAACACTTAACATGAGATCTGCCCTCTTAACAAATTTTGAACTTATTTGAACTTATAGTATTGTTAATTATAAATACCATACTGTACAATAGATCTCTAAAACTTATTCATCTAGTGTAACCAAAACTTTATACCAACTGAAAAACAACTTGTTACTTCCCCCACCTCTCAGCCTTCAGAAAATACATATTCTTTGCTTCTATGATTTTGACTATTGTAGATACCTCATATAAGTGGAATCAGCAGTATTTGTTTTTCTGTGACCGACTTACCCAAATTCTTTCTTACGTTCAGTCAACATGTATTGTAAGAACCTTCTAGGTGCCAAGCACTGGAAGTGGATAAGTCAAGGTTCACATGCTCAAGGAATTAATACTCTAGCAGGGGGGACTGATTAGTGACAAGTTAGAACAAGCAGTGCAAACGACAAACGCAGTGCTGTGAGAGTGCACACAGGGGGATGGGAGCTGGGGCCCGGCATGTCCAGCCAGAGGGTCTAAGAGTTACAACAAACAAACAGGAATTCAACTAAGGTTCAGTTCAGAGTTACTGAATAAAGTGATAGGTAATAAGAATTGCCGTTTATTGAGTATTCATTAAGTTCAGAGTCTTTTGCATACATTATTCACTTTCCAAATTAGAAAACCGAAACTCAAAAATTTGCTCATATTCACACAACAAATGATTATCAGGGTTGTATTAGGATATATTTGCTACTTCATGCTACATACCATGGGAATGCAAAGTTGGTTTTGATTAATCTGTCTATTCTTTATGACTATCCATTTGTCTGATATACTGTCCTTCCATATCTAATTCTAACTTAATTCATTCATCAGCTCAAGGTACTCTCTTGACACATCCCATCTATTTTTGTATTCCTTTTTTCAAATATTTTTATATTTTTTTTCATTTCAGAGTATTACAGGGGTACAAATGCTTTGGTTACATAAATTACCTTTGCACCACCCTAAAAGCATGCCCATCCCTAAGACAGCACGTACTGCATCTATTAGGTGTGGATTTATCCATCCACTCGGCCCCCTCCCGCCTGCCTGGCAGCCTATGAATGGTGCTTCCCATATGTGCTCATTAGTGCTGATCGATTAGTACTAATTTAATGGTGAGTAAACATGGTGTTTGTTTTTTCATTCTTGTGATACTTCACTTAAAAGAATGGGCTCCAGCTCCATCCAGAATAATACAATAGGTAGTTCATCATTTTTTATGGCTGAGTAGTACTCCACGGTATACATATACCACATTTTGTTAATCCTCTCATATATTGATGGGCATTTGGGTTGTTACCACATCTTTGCAAGTGTGAATTGTGCCACTATAAACATTTGAGTGCAGATGTCTTTTTTATAGAATGTCTTTTTTAAATATATTTTTATATTTCACTTTAACACTTGTCATCATCCAACATAGGCTATATTTCATTTCTTCAATTCTAAAATGGCCATTCATTCATACTTTTATACCTCTGAAGTTAGGAAACATCGAAACATCAATGGTATGGCAGAGTTTGTGATATCCTTTTCATTGTTTATACATTAAAAACAACAATGCATGCTTGAACTGATGGCATCTGAAACTCCTGAAGTATGCTGTATTTTATTTATGTTATATTGTTTATTTTCTCTCTTCTCCCAGCAGAACATAAGCTTTAAGAGGTCAGGGCTTTTGTCCGCTGTTTTCGCCTTGGTATCCCTCATCATTTGGAATGCTGCTGTACAGATTGCTGACTGAATAGACGTGGAGTGCCTACTATGTGTTGGAAGCTATGGGAGGTGTTGGACGTAGAGTGAGCAAAAAAATAGACATGGTTCTTGCCCTCCTGGAGGAGATGCAAGTTAAATAAACAAAGAAACAAGCAAATCCATAAAAAAAAATGTGCAAATTCATGGAAAGTTGAGAGAAGTGAAAATACTGGAAATGCTGTACAGGGGTATTTTTCAAATTAGGTTGGAAATTCAAGGAGGACCTCTCTAAGAAAGCAATGACAAAGCTGACACCAGAAGGGTGAAGACAGTAAGACCAGGAATCTGGACTATTGTGCTGCTTGGCACACATAGCAGCCATTCTTGACCATCCTAGTCTAAAATATTTTCTCCCCTCTTGTAACCATGTATGGCGCTTGTTATATCTGCATGCACTTTTAGTTATATTTTTGCAGATATCCTTTCTGTACACCTGGATTACAAATGCATTGATCTCTTCTGATAGAATGGCGAGAACACTGGATTAGGACACAGTAGCCCTGGGTGGTAGCTCCAACTTTGCCCCCACTTTACAAATTGGAAAAGTTACATAAACACTCCAGTCCTCAGTGTCTTTGCTTATATAATTAGTAGATTATAAGGTTAGGGAATCTCTAAGGTGTCATTGAGCTTTAAGATTTAAATTCTATAATTATTATTCTATTTTAACAAACAGTTATTGAGGAGTTACTGTGTGCTAAGCTGCTAAACTTTCTGTAGTCCACTGGAGAAATTGAGATGAAAGAAAAGAAAAAGACACAACCTATTCATTTTAGGTACTTAAAGATCTTGAGAAGGAGACTGATATTTGATGACTTCAGTCTAACGCAACATAGAATCTCCTCTGCTTCCAAATGTTCAACTGTTATGATTGTCTTTCCTAACAGTGAACAGTTAGCCCTTTCACCTTGCACCCCTTAGTAAAGGCACTTAACTCTGCCTGCCACCAACAGATTGTGCAAGTAGTCGCATCAACTAGACACCGTTGCACTGGATTTTAGAGCCAGTGGATGAGAGGCAGATCTGAGAACCTAAGTTATTTGTAGGAAAATAATCATCTATATCCCAGGGTACCATGAGAATTAAAAGTTAAGGGTCATTTCGGTCCACCTGGGTGGGGATGGGGGTGCTGTGGGGTGGGTCAAAGAGTCTGTTGAGGGAGACTTTCAGGGCATTGATTTCTCAGATGAATTTTGAAGGAAGAGAAAGGATTAAGCAAGTATATTTTTTGGGATGCCTTCAACTGCATAACACAAAATACCAACTAAATGTGGATTCAATAAGAAGTACAATTATTATTCCATGTAATATGAAGTTCAGAAGCAGCAAAATTCTGGGCTTAAATGGAATCTCAATGGCCCAAAATGTCCCTGAGGATTCAGGCTCTTTCTACCTTTCTGCTGTCACCCTCAGAATGTCAGTTTTTGTTCTTAAGTTTTTCCCTCATGATCGCAAGATGACTGTCAAACCTGTTGGGCTAGTATTTTCACACAACTATATAAAAAGAAGGCTCCAAGGGGGCACGTTTTCTCAAAATTCTCTTTACCAAAGAGAAGAACTATGCTCTTCCTGGCCCATTTTCTCCATTTCTCACCCCAGCCTCAGAAGACTTCCCATGAGGTTCCACCAACCCCGGCTGGGCCACGTGCCCATGCTCTGCATGAAAGGGAGGCTGGGAAGTATGTACCTGAAATTTCCAGCCTCCATATGACATGGCAGATTCTGTCTGCTAGGAGGAGGTATGAGTGTGAAGGAGGGAAGAGGTAAATGGACTGATTGCTGGCTACACCTCCAACACTGTCTTTCAAAACAGGAAAGGAAGGAAAGGAGAGTTACTCATGGATCCTGTGCTCAGGATCTGGCACAGCACTTTGCTTTCTGCATTGTAGGCACTCAATGGATACTTGTTGACTGTAAAATCATTATCATGGAAATAGAAAATCATTGTTGGTTCAGGTAAGTGAGTAGTGAAATCGGTTATTCTTTCCAGGCCATGACTGACTGAAAAAAAAAAAAAATTAATTCTGTCACTTGAATGAGTGGCTCTTGATATTTTAGTGGATGGTTAAACTGAAATGCTAATTCAACATCAAGAGAGGTAGTGGTGGCACTTTTTAAAACCATGTCTAACTTGGCAACGATTATATAAACCAAAAGCAAATCAGGGAAAAAGTCTGAGTTAAATGGAAAAAGACTAGAAATGAAAGTTTACTGAAAAGACTATGTGTGGGGTTTTAATGGAAACAGCAGAGTGTAAGACGGTCCCAGGGATATGGAAAAAATTTAGCAGATCCTAATAAAGTACTTACTGTTTGTTGATTACACATGGAAACTCACAACATGGAAGTAGGACACCAAATTAGTCAATTTTTAAAAATCAACTATGTACACAAGCAGACATTAACATTTTTTTGAAAAAAAAAACAACAGAAATTTCCTTTGCCTTTCCTACAAACAAAACAGAAAGCCATGAAGTTGTTTTCAAACTATAATGACAACAGAAAGAACATTACATACAGACTGAAAGAAGAAACAGGTCATTCTGTTGGAAGAAGTGAATTATTTTAAATAATTTGTATGAAGTGATGCAGGCAGATTTCAAAATCAGTATGAACTTGTCATAGCACACTGATCCTTTGAAATAACTTTTCTCCATGTCTTTATAAGCCTGTCAAATCCTTCTGCAGAATTGTGAGAGCTCGCCTGGAGAATGGAAAACATTAGGGAAGAATAAAAGGTATGGGTTATTTCCCACTGCTCTTTCTTGGATGAAATTGCTCCGTTTTTTAATGACTGGAACTATTTGACTCCAACCACAGTGTATTTTCAGTGGTTTCTTCATCCGCAGTTTCATTCTTCGGCTCCACTTCACCCTAACTTTCTTCTCACGAAGGCAGAGGCATGCCATAACACAGGAAAAGGGCCGCAAAGGACCGTGTTAGGTTGGCACATCTTTAAGTGTTTCCACTTTCATAGTGTCTGCTGTTATGTGTCAAGCCAAATACCACATTTTAACTGTAAGTCTTTCTTTCCACCTAGGCTAGGGTCACAATCTTTTTGGGATGGTTATATGCTTTTGTTGATTAACTTTCCAACACCACCTGGAGTCCCTAGATTCCTTCAAGTCCTTGAAGGTAATGATGCAGTGTCTGCACTTCTTCCAGTATCCAATAAGATCCAGTGAAATTGTTTTTTCCCAAAAATTCTGTATTACATACAGAGTTTTCACACATACATAGGTGTCTACTTGGCTTGGCATGACAAATTAGAACCTCTAAGTTTAGAGCTTGGCAAAAATACTTGGAAATACTTATTTGATTTATTCTGATGTAAAAGTCTGGTTTAGGACTATTGGCCTACTGGAAATTATAAATTTACTCTCAAAAGAGAAAAGAAAAGAAAAGGAAAGGAAAAGGAATGGAAAGAAAACCAGAGGCTGCCTAGGCAGCTCTTGCCTCTGACTAATAGGATACCTTAATAAAATGGTAATACTGAAAATTGGTCTAGTATAAGAGTTAAGTGACTGATTCCCTGGATTCAAATTTCTGCTCTGCTGTGTGACCTGAATCAAATTAAGTAGCTGCTCTATGCCTCAGTTTACTCAGCTGTATAATGAGTATATTAATAATACCTATAGTATTTTGGAATTAATTTATGTATTACATATACGACTAAATTCTCATATAGTATTTACTGAAAGAAAGTATTCAATATCAACTGTTATTATCTCTGGCTGTTCAGAATCTCAGATTGGAAGTTAAATGGTATTTAATTAATGTTATATTTGATAACAAAATATAAAAACACAAATGATAGTAAACAGAGGACTTTTATTTAGTAGCTTGAACATTTAAAAACCTAAGATCCATGTGGGATTTTGTTTTAGGTTCCTGGTATTATATTGAGTCCATATTTTAATTTAAATAATTATATTAGTATTGAGAATGCTAGAATCCCCGTTACCAGCATTAGTAAAATCCTAAGATACCATAAAATGACATCTAGAAATTACTGGTTTGGATAATTAAGGATGGTGTTATTTCCTGCAGGATACAAGTATTTTGAACTGGATTATCGAATAAGAAGCTTAAGAATTCATTTAATGCAACAAGAAGGCATGACAAGAAAATGAAAGTTCTTTAAATGAAATTATTCAATATATGTATTTCAAAAAAAAGCATTTCATTAATAATCAAGATAAAATTAGATGTTTTTGTAGCTCTTTCAATTTATTTTGTGCTTTAGCGGTTTTTACAAATTTTAATTACAAGTGAGAGTGGGACATGATAATTTTTTCAGTGCTTGGGGGTCACTGATGCTTTTTAGTATGGTCCTGAATCAAACTGACTTTTAAGGATGTGGGAATTCTATGTGAGCAACTTCTTTTAGACAGTGTTCTCGTGCAGTGATGCCATTTTGGGAGTGGAGTTAGTGGAAACTGTCTAACTAAACCTTGCTCTTATCCTCAAATGTATGGCATAGACACTAAACCATCTGGTTCATGAAATAGACAGGAGTCACCTGACACATAAATCCTCTTTCAGCACCTCTGATTTGCCAGTAGAACAACTTTGCTGACTTTGTAATAGACTGTCAGCCCCACAGACAGCAGGACCAGGTGCTCATGGAATTCCTAGCCTCAGCACCAGCAGTGTGAGCTTCCCAGAATTTTAGACTTGAAGGAGTCTTGTGGTAGACCGAATAACAGTCCCCCAAAGATATCCACATCCTAACACCCAGAACCTGCAAATATCGAATATCTTAATTTACATGGTAAAAGAGAATTTACATATTTGATTAAATTAAGGATCTTGAGATGGGGAGATTATCCTGAGGTATCCAGTGGGCCCAATCAGTCAGTAGAAGGAATGTGAGTGACAATGGGAGCAGAGATGGAATGATGAGGCCATGAGACAAGGAACACCAACAGCCTCTAGAAGCTGGAAGAAGCAAGGACAGATTCTCCCTTGAAGTTTCTAGGAGGAACCAGCCCCGATGATATTAATACTTTTATTTTAGCCCCATAAGACTCATTTTGAGTCTTAAGAGATTGAGGTTGAATCCAGGTTCCACTATTTGATTATCTTAATCAACTTGCCTACAAATGGTAATATTAACATCTATTTTCTAGGTGGTGTTCAAAGAATCAAATGAGATACTATATGTTAGGCATTTAGCAATGTCTGGTGCATAGTGGACTCTTAATATATGTTCATGCCTTTTCCTTTTTCCTTCAAAAGCAGGTGTGACTAAGTACTTGCTTTTGCTTTTGTATCTTTGGAGATCCTTAGAGGGCATTGGAGCTCTCTGCATGTTATAATAGCCTTTCACACACATCCTCTTTTTATCATCCCAATAATTTTACGAGTAGGTACTATAATTATGCCCATTTTATGGATAAGAAAACTGAGGCTCAAAGAGATGAAGCCACTTGATCGATGAGCACAAAGATAATACTTATCACAGCTATAACTTGCACTCCAATCATTGGACTCAGAGCCCTTTTTCTTTACAGTCCATACTTTTTCTCTGAGATTTGCATGGATCCTAGCTTTGTAGTGGCCAAAGATCAAGCCACATTAGCACTACCTCTATCTGCTAGTCTTCCTGTTTTCACTGCTATTAGAAACACTTGACCCAAGGTCAACTCTAGGCATGCTGAGCCTTCACTGGAGAAGGGGAGTTGGGTTAGTGTTAGACTGAGTGTGGCCTCCTCATTCTATAGGACTGGAATACCACATTTTAATCTTAGCAGGGTCTCAGGCAACCAAAAAGAGAAGGAAAGATGTGCTCACTTTCTTTCTATCCTTCACTACCAAACTCTTCACCCACCCCTGGGATGCTAGTGTGCATCATTGCAGAGTTACCTCTGGATGATTGAGTTTCTCTGCTGAAAGTCATAGATTGCTTCAAGGCATGCCTCTCTTTTCCTGGGTTCCATTATCCATGCCGTCTCCTCATTTTGGGGGGTGCCTAGGAGTGGTAGCAGTCTCACAGTACTACACACCAATATAAATAATGCCTTATTAAGCCTTCCTCAATTTAGCCTAATTTCCCAATAGGAATCCAAGTGACAAAATAGGTGGCTCCAAATAGTTATAGGAAGATCTAACCTAGGTAGATAACGGCTGTTGATATTAGCTTCTTTCCCCACTCCAAACTAATGTCCTCAATTGCACAATGTCCTTTTAGGACTGTTTTCTCTTTCAAGGGTACACTATGCAGTAATTTTAATTTGTTTTTCACTATATATAAAACTTGTTAGGGGTCTGGCTATGTAAACATTGTGAGTAATTTTTAATAAACTTAATCTCAAAAAAATAGCCTAGCTGAATTTCGGAAACAGTAGACTATAATGTATTGAAAGCAGCAGTATCAGATTACCTGGTTAAAAATCTCAGTTCTACCCCTTGGTAACTATCAGATCCCAGTTTGCTTAACATCTTTGTGCTTCAATTTCGTCTATTACAAATAAATTTTGCCTAATGGGTTATTATAAAAATTAAATGAGTTAATATATAACCATAAAACTTTCCCTAAGATAGATGTTTGTGTGTGAGGCACCTCGATAATCCACATGAAAGTAAACCAAAGCATTGGAGTGCTGGAGCGCTATTAGTTTTTGCAGGAACCACACAGCATTCCTTCAAAGTCACATGGAAGCTGTAGACACTTTGCTAACGTGCTAAAGATCAGGCAATATTGCTTCACAGAAAAGCGAACACATTCCATAAGCTGTTGTCAAATTGTTTAAAATGTATTTGTCCCCATCTCATCCCCTGGTGACTTCTGCCAGAGAAATGTAACATTCTCCAGGGAAACTCTTGGTACTTTATTTAGTAGGTAAACACTAGAGTGTCACCCACATGTTACAGTAAAAATTCTGGAAGGGGATTGCATCGGCAGCTCGGTCCCACACTCCCATCTGAAACCAGACTTCTGGCCTCTGTCACCTTAGGATTAATTCCTACTTTACTGCCTCCCACCCCCACTCCCAGCTCATCCTCTTATTAGTTCAAGTTTTGGTCAAACTGAATGAATTTTTGTGCTGCTAATACCTTTTATGTGTCTCCCTCCAAACCCTCTTCTTGAAAAGTGGCACCTGGTGTGTTTGGAAACTTTTTACTTATCCCTTGGTAGTCATATTAGTCTTGAGTAGGAAAAAAATATGTTGGGTTTATACCTGAATTCCTGACATTGCAATTCGTTTATTTATTTATGTTCATTTCTACCAGCCCAGGTCTCTGGAAGGAACCAGAGACCCTTAGCAATGGAATGTGAGGGCTTATCTGTAACTTCTGGTTTTACTCCATCCTTGGCCCTGAGAGAGTCAAATAAAGAACTGCTTCCATGTTCTACTTTCTCTTTTGCCTTCTAGGGCTGAGAGTTCCTGCTTGTACTACCTCCCAAGAAGAATGTGAGGGTCTGCGGTATGATTTCAAAATTTGTGTATCCAACCTAGGCCTTCCCCATGCACTCTAGATGTAATATCTGCCTGGAAATGTCTAACAGGCATCTCAAACTTGGCACATGCAAGATAGAACTCACATTGCCAACTTATACTCTTACCTCCCCAAAAAGTAAAATAAAAACATACAAAAAAAACCCTAAATCAAAATGAAACGAAAAACAAAATGAAACAAAAAACCTACTTCTCACCTAGTCTTCCCTAGGCAAGTAAACAGTCACTTGAGTTTCTCTGGCTAAAAAGCTTGGCATTGTCCTTGCTCCTCTTTCTCTCATAGTCCACATTCAATATACATCGGCAAAACTGCGAGAGCTACATTCAAAATCCATATACTTTCCAGCATAATCATTACTGCAGCCTACTCGAGGTAACTGACACCTCTCTCCTGGGTTACAACTTGAGCTTCCTGACTGTTCTTCCAGCTCCTGCCCTTATTCCTTGCATGTGATGTGTTGATGTGTAACAAGTGACCACAATATTAGCAGCTTAAAACACACATTTATTATCGCATAGCTTCTGTGAGTCAGGAGTCGGGACACAGTTACCCTGGGTCCTCTACTTCAGGCAATCAAAGTGCGACTTGGGACTAAGGATTTATCTGAAGGCATGACTGGGGAAGGATTCACTTAAAGGCTCACATGATGGTAGGAAAGAGTCAGTTCCTCAAGAGCTGTTGGACTGAGAGCTTTAGCTCCTTCTTGGCCAGAGTCCAGAGTCCACCCTCAGTTCTTTGCCGCGTGGACTTCTCCCCCGTGCTTCTTGTTTCTTCAAAGTATGCAAGTCAAGAAGGCAATAGAGTCTGCCAGCAAGACAAAACTTACAATCCTATATAATCTAATCACAGAAGCGACATCCCATTACCTTTACCATTTTTTATTGGTTAAAAGCAAGTCAGAGTCCTGCTCACACTCAAGTGGGGGAGGGCGGGAATTATATAAGAGCATGAATATTAGGATGCAGGAATCACTGGGTGCCATTTGAGAAGTTGCCTACTGCATTCTCCTACAGTCTATTTTTCATGTAGTGGTTGGAGAAATCCTTTAAAGTGTGAGGAAGGTCATGCCATACCTCCATTCCAAACTTTCCAGCTGTCTCTGTTTAACTCATACTAGACTCCAAATTCTTCACCATATCTTTGCACCATCACCATCTCATCTTGTATCATTCTTCTTATATTCACTCTGCTCCAGATGTACTAAGGTTCTTTTCATTCCTCAAACTCACCCAGCACTGTCCCATTTCAGGACTTTTGCACTGCAATTAATTGTACTCTGCTTACATTCTTCTTGCCCCAGATATAGCTATGACCTGCCTCTCATTTAATTCAGGCTTTTACTCTAATGTCATCTTCCAGAAAGGATTTTCTGGACCATGCTATTTAAAATAGTAAGTCCTTCCTTACTGTCTGCCTCCTTACTCTTCTCTATTTTTATTCTTAGTATTATTAATATTTTTAACCACATAGAATATTATATATCATATTTAATTGTCTGTGTTTTTAACCACTAAAAGGAAAACTCCATGGGGCAAATGTTTTTCCAGGCAACATATAGCGACCTATTTGGTAAAATAAAGGGGAAGTTTGTTAGGATGAATGCAAGTACTTCAGAAGTAGAAAAAGGAGACTAGAGATTTCTTCTAATAACTATCCTGTAATCAACCCAAAGAGTGGATCATAGTACTGTTCTGACCACTAGAAAGAGGTGTACTTTCCTTTAATTAAGATGAGAATTCCTTCAAGGACATTTAGCTCCCTTTACTGCTGTCTTATCCAGCAACTTTCTATTATCAACTCAGTTTTGTAATTGCCTTGTTCTAGGAACAACTGTGAATGAAGGCCTATTGGGCATGATGGTTTTGATCACTAGAATTGTTCATTCTCACTGTTCTCGGTATCTCCCTTAGTAATTAATACAGTGATACTCCTGTTTATAAGGTGGCATCAGAGTCTGCTTAATTTGACACAAACTTACACAATCAAGATTATGAACCTGAAAAGCCAAGTGCTCAACTCTGCACTGTGATCTTTTATCCAATGTCATAATGAAACACGTCTAAAAAAGTCATCTGATTGGGCACAGCGGCTCTGCCTACGATCCTGGCTATTTGGGAGGCTAGGGTGAAAGAATTGTTTGAGACCAGTAGTTCAAGACCAGCCTGGGCAACATAGCAAGAACCCCATCTCTAAAAAAAATTAAGAAAAAAAAAAGAAGTTATTGACCTCATCCATCATTATCATCTGGTATTCCAGAGAGGTATACACATTTTGAGAATGGTTAAATTCAAGTTCATATTTGTTTACATTCAACAATTACAGGTCTTCAAAATTAACCTAAATGAGCTTAAGGTTTATAGATTGTTGCTGGGAAAAAAGGGAGGCATTTCTGTGGCATTGGCCACAGACTTTTCTTTTAATGGACAGATTTTCAATTGATAAACCACAGCAAAACAAAACAAAAATGCTGCAGAAATTTTTATCTCAGTAGATACCTAATAAAGGCTAAACTGGCCACCTTCCATGCCCTTCAAGGTTCCAGAAATACAAACAGGAAGTTAACATTTTCATAGCAATAATGATTCTGTTATAAAAGCTAAGGAGAAACAATAAAACAGAAGGTCAAGATGAAAGCAATTTACATTTTATTAACATCCTAACACTACATCTGAATAGATTTTAAATATTAAAATGGAGTCAGAGTATAATTAGACAGGCATCTGTAATCAAATGACTTTTTTTTTTTTTTTTTACCACTTCAGACATGGCTTTGCTCTGGTCTTGTAGGTGCAAACATACAGCATTTCTAAATTCCCTCAATTGTAAATTCTGCTTTGTTATCTTACAGATAATTTTTGCAGAGTAAGTTTATCTATTTCTGGTGTAAATGCTTTTTTCAAAGAAAAGGCATGTGATTCATTATGTTTTTCATGCGATTATTGTGAGATATCATATATGTTAATGAGCATAATGAATTGAGTTATTCGAAATGTGTTAAGTGAGTTTTTTAGACACCGTTTTAAGCCAATAAGATGATACATTGTTCTTTAGGCCTGGACATAGCCTATAACTGGTAAAGTGTGCTGGATTCCCCAGTGGCTTGGACCCTTCTTTTTCAAACTATTAAACATGCCTTCTCTCTGACTATGGAAGATAGAGGTGATTTCCTAAGGGAGGGATAAGGTACTTCAACATTATATAAGGAAGGAAGACCTGAATGCCAAGGAGAAAGAAAAGGGAACATTCCAACCCCCAAGTAGAGGACAAATGATGAGGAGATGATGAACCCGTGTTAAGGATAGAAGGGGAAGAAGAGAAAGAGTGTTTAACTCTGTAAACCATGAACTTGATATTATAACCTTGAACTGAGTAGTCTTCCAGGGCCTTCTATATCTGTCAGGTGATGAGCTTATAAAGTAGCTAACAATTGAAACACTGATTCAAAAAATTTGGACTCCTCATTTTAATGGGAACCCATTTTTCATCAATTATCTTCTGCTGTTTCAGGAATATATATCCAGTATCTTTAAGTGTTTATAAATTCTTTAATAATAGTTTCTAAGCCTTCTACTTCTTTAAAAATGTTTGGACCACCAGATAGGATCCAAGTAAGTTCTTGTTAAATGATAACTCTTCATCCTCCTTTATTTTCCTACTTCACCTGTTGTTATCGAAGTATGATTTTGAGATAGGAAATAACACTGATTTTGAACATTTAGTTGCAACCATGTATTTTGTAGTTTACACAGAGTACATGAAAAGTCACTGTTTCTAAATCTACATCCTAGCCCTGGAGTGTCCTCACTTACTTGGGTTGACAAGTGTGTTTTAATATGTCACTGTACTGATGGGACTGAAGAATAGTCTTGTTGCTTTAAATAAATGAAAGCCTGACAGACAAAGAAATGGTAGCATGACTCTCCTTTGACTAGAGTTGAGATAAACTTATATATTTATACTTAAAATAGATAAATTACTTTCCCTAACATAGCCCTTGGGTTGTTAACACTAGCAAATGCTATACCAGTTTCACAGCCCTGTAATTTTATTGTACCGAGCACCTACAGGAAATTGTGTAAGATGTCGTATAAATGGTATGCTGCCCTCTTATGGTTCCACAAATCCTTCTAGGGTCAAACATTAAGTCCTAGTCTCTAGTTACACTAATTAATAGAAGAATTTAAAAACTACAGAGACCTGAAAATTAACCCACACTTTGATTTTACAAATTATAAAATAGAGTTGCTTGGAGGAGACTCATTTCAATTTCATATAAATGGATAGCACAGAGCCAAGGATAAAATCAAGTCCATTGTTTCCCCCATTCTAATGCATATTTTAACACAATTTTACCTTTTGGGTTCATAATTCAGGTATTTCAAGAGAATTCACAAAACATCAATTTAACAAAAGAAGTTCTAATAAGGTAATTACACTAAGTCAATATGGTGTCCAAACGTCAAAACTCCTGAAATAGTAGAGAACTTCTTGATTTTCTCAAATCAGAGAAGGTCTCAAATATCAAGCTCAAATTTGAAAAGGTCTCGAATATCAAACTCAAAAATTTCCAATTTTCAGGGCATTTTTATTTACAATCTCCTAAGATTATTCCTATTCTTATCGTCTGAGAGGTCACAGAACCAGTTGAATGCTTATCCAATATATAGCAACCTGTCAAACATTGGATAAAAGCCATTTTTTTCCTTAAAAATATCTCTTCTAAGATAACTGCATTTTTATTTGTTCTTCATACATAGTTAAAAACAGTTTTATGAGTTCACATTACTGTAATTTATTTATTGCATATAATTCAGTTTATATTATATATATGATTCTATATATATGATATCTATATATTCTGATTGCTAAGGCAAAATATATGTATTTGCATGTGAAACTTAGACATGCACTGTTAAATTACTTTCCAAAATAGCTATATCAATTTAACCTCCCACCAACAGTATACAACAGCTTATTTTGCCACATGCTTATCCATACTGAATGGACCTATCATCTCTGTTTTATTTACTGTCATTTAGGGATTTTTAAAATTATGAATTTGGAAAATACTTCATCATTCATATTTTGCAAATCTAATTTACTAGTTGGTTGCTTATCTTCCTAATTTTATTTTCAATGTTATTTGACTCACATAGATGTTTTAAATTTAAGTAGTTCTCCTGCCTTTGTTAAAGTATTTTTAAAGCTCTGCTCACAAAGTTTACATAAAATACTCAAATTTGCTTCTGGTGATTTTGTGATTTATTTTATTGCATTTATATTTAAATCCTTAATCTATTTGAAATATATTTTATTATGTGTTGTGAAGTAAGTTAATTTGATATTTTTTCCAAATGTTTACTTATTTTCCTAAGCATATATGAAACAGTTCATTGAAGGCCCACCATCTTGAACTGTCGTTTTAAATCAAATGTTAAATCCTGATGTAAATTGAAAACTTCCTCTGTTCTATTTTTTGGACACTTATTTTTTTAATTATTTTAGCTTTATTATATACATCAATATCCAATATTCTTCAAATTCCTCTTTTCATAAATAAAAAGTGACTATTATTGACTTATAATTTTTTTGACATTAATAAAAATACAGAAAGATAAGATAAAAAATAGCAATTTTCCACCTATAATTAACTGTTAACAGTGTGGCACATTTGTTTTCAGCTTTATTTTTCAAGTGACTCTGATATGTTTGTAAACATGATACTTATATTTTGTAAATAAATTATTATAAAGAATTTAATCATTTCACGAAAGTGTAACTATGCAACCATCACACGGAATTTCAAGAGCCAGAAATAACCATTAGTTGAATATCGTCCCAAATATTTTCCATGCCTATGTAGAGATAGAAGAATAAATGCATAGACAGACCAAAATGCATTTATTAGAAGTAAATGTATCTGGAGTAGCTTATTTGAGTGCTTCTGGCTTGAGTTGTCTTGTGAGGTTGCAGTCAAGATGGCAGGCAGACCTGTAGTCATCTCAAGATTTGATTGGGCTGGGTGTGGTGGCTCATGGCTATAGTCCTAGCACTCTGGGAGGCTGAGGCAGGAGGATCACTTGAGCCCAGGAGTTCGGGGTTGCAGTGAGCTACGATGAATGACACCACTGCACTCCAGCCTGGGAAACAGAGTGACTCTGTCTCAAAAAAAAAAAAAAAAAGATTTGATTGGGTTTAAGGGTCCGATTTATTTCAAGTTCACTTACATGGTTGTTGGCAGACTTCAGTTTCCTATGGGCTGTTGGACTGTTGGGCTGATGGCCTCAGTTTCTCACCACACCTCCTGGATCCTCCATAAGACTGCTCAGAACTTGGCAATTTGCTTTCTCCACTGTGAGTAATTTAAGGGAGAGAGAGAGAGCCCAAGACGAAAGCCACAGTCTTCTTGTAACCTAATTTCAGAGGTCATATTCTATAATTTCTGTCGTATTCTATTAATTAGAAGTGAGTCAGTAAGTCTGGCGCACACTCAAGGGAAGAATATCACTTGAAGGCATGGGTTGCAGAAAGTGAAGGCCACTGGGATCCTCTTAGCACCATCAGGCATTCTTTAGGTTGTAGTTTTGTTTTGTTCTGTTCTTTAATAACAGTCACAAAGTTAAGGACATTCCACCGTATCTCTAGTTTGCTAAGAGTTGTCATCATAAGTAGCAATTGATTTTTTAAGATTATGTTTTGCCTCTACTCAGGTGATTTTATTAATTTTTAGTTTTCTGGAAGCATATCGTTCAAGATAGTCCCATATTTCATATACTTTGAAATGGAACCATTATTTATTATTTAAGATAAACTTTAGAAGTATTTATAGAAATGTTAAAGAGAATTCTGTTGACATATTGATTGTAGTAGTTTAATTTGTGGGAAAATATTATCTTCCCATTATGAAAAATTGCATATTTTCCTATTCCTCAAGTGTTTTTTGACATCTAGAGCAAACTTTGTTGCTTCTTCATATTGACTCTGTGCATTTCTTATCTAACTTATTCCAAGGTATCTTGTATTTATTTGAGATAGTAATGGTGCTATTTTTCCTATGTGTATTTTCTAATTATGTTTGCTGTAACATAATTATTGTTTATTTTTGTCATTATTGTTATTACTTGCTACTGGCTACATTAGTGAGTTCTCCTAATCTTCCCTCTGATCCTTCACACTAATTCTTATTCATAAGAGTAAGGTCCTGCTCCTACAAGGCTGGTTACATCTGTCCAAAAATCACAACACATTTAATTTAAAGATCTAATTTGCTTTTACTTGCAATTCTAGTCTCTGGCAACAGTTTGCTTTATAAAACTGAACAGGTGTTTTGATGAACTGAGCAGAAGAGGTTGGCTTTATAGGCAGAAAAGGGCTGAAGAATCAGAAACAGGAAACAAAATGCAGATTAATTGTGTCAAAGTTGCTTTCCTTATAGGGTTAAAATGGAGGTGACTCTTACTGTGCAGGCTCAGATAAAGCGCTGAAGGGCGCTTCTGATTGGTTGCGGTGAATTTCCTGTTTTTTTGAAAACTTGCCCATTTCAAAGTTCAGTTTGGTTATGTGGCACTTAGCATAAGTGACTCCATTCTGGATTGATTTGGTCTGCTGGGGCTCAGTGTAGGAGCTCAGCCAAAATAATGGGCTCCCACAAACTTTGTTTAACATATCAGAAGTATTTTTTAAATTTTATTTTGATGTAGGGAGGTTGGTGTGTCTCAATTGTTTAGACGCTCCTAAAACTCAGTTGCAGGAGAGAATGTATTCTTATTATTAACTCATGTCCTCAATCTTTCTTGAAGATGTAAGAATCATGAATCCAAACATCATCTACTTATCTTGTCTTGGGGGTTACATGCCTTTATGAAATTAAGTTTGATTCAGGATCCATTTTGAGGCAAACCACATTCGCAGTTTAAACCCTGTATATTAACTTGGCTCTGGATTCTACTTTTGAAGAGGAGAAAAACCATAATCATAATTTACAAAGGAAAATTTCTATATGAAGAAATTTTCTACACATGCTATTTTTTTCACCTCAATCCTCACATAATTTGAATTTTAAAAATTGCCTTTGAATCTGGGATTCACAAACTCAAATGCCTACAAGGTCTGTGAGATGGAGTAAAAGTGTAAATTCAGTGGTTATAAGACAATAGGGCATGGTGGAGCCTGGCTAAGTTCTGTGGCTTCCACTTGAAAGCCACAAATCCAATTAAAACAAGCAAGCAAGCAATCATACAAACACTGCAACAAACAAAACTTATCTACAGTCTTGATTTAAAACAAACAAGGAAACAAACTCTATGATTAAAAAAATATCTTGAAGAATCATGGGCACCAATCTGAGGTCTGTGGTATCTTTTATATTACTGCAGTTTGAATTTTCATTTATTTTGTTTTCTTATTTCTGTTATATTTCTCAATTTTTATTTTCTTAAAAAAATCTATCAGTTTATTTATTTAGTTATTTCGTACTTTTAATACTTTTATCAATAGCTTATCCATTTTTATTTCCCAGTAGTTATCTTTAAATTTAAGAACATATATATGTATACACACACACACACACACACACACACACACACACACATTTATCCTAGATTTTTCAAGAAATCATGTGGTGTATTCTCCAACCTTGGCTAAAAGTGCGATGTTCTATAAAATTATCATCTGTTTCTTGTAGTAATTCCATTTCTTCAGGGACGTTTGCATGAAGTCTTTGAATTGGTTTCCATATTTGAAATTAAAGTTACTTTACAAATACATAGATTGGCATGTTCCTTCTCCGAGTGGGATTGGAAAAACAAATTTTGTTTAATAATTGAATCTGATATGGTCAAAGATTTTGAATCCTGCTGTCGATGTATTTTAGGGCTAGGTTATAGGATAACCTTGCAACCTCATCTTGTCAGTTCTCTATAATGAGTTGGGAAGGACCTGCCTAGAAACAATGACTTTCTGGATGCCTTCCTACTGTGATAAAGGGTCGTGCCAGCTGAAGTTAGATATTTCTTCCCTGACACACCTATTCCCCATAGGACTCTGCCCCAGCATCACCTTCTGCTTTATTTAGCCAGCAGCCCTGCTGTGAATAGGCTCAAGTTCAGCATTCTTAGCCTGTGGCACTTTCTGCGTCATCACTGGTGCTCTTTGCCTGAAATACTGGAGGAATAGAGATTTGTTCTGCAATGGTTGTCCTACATCTCTGCTCTTGCTTCTAGCCCTTGTTCTGAATTTATCAATATTTTGGTGTTCCACAGAGATGGAGTGGGATCCTTTGGGTTTATTCTTCTGATGAGTTTTTCCCTTTCCTGACACCACAATTCATCAATTCACTTTTGTGTTTACTGGAATATGTATAAAAAAAAGCCTTCCCTAATTTCAAAGGCTAGTATTGATTTTTACTTCTCTCGCTTATATTTCTTTGATTATTCTATGAGACTTTGAAGGTTGATGAAGATAGGCAGGAGTTATAGTGTCAGGATATGTTAAAGCAGAGAGCATATGACATATTTTTCATCAATCATCCTGCTTCCCAGTGATCACATGAGCTCACTTTCACGAAGGCTCAAAATCATTTTGTTTAAAAATTGCATCGTGAATAATTGTTACGGGTTGAATTGTGTCCCTCCAAAAGATAAAAAGATATCTTGAAGTCCCAATACCTAGAACCCATCAATGTGACCTTATCTGGAAATAGGCTTTTTAAAGATGTAATCAAATTATGATGAGGCCGTTCTGGATTAGGGTCATACTGGATTATGTAGGACCTAATCCAACGTCTAGTGTTTTTATAAGAGGAAAATTTGGACACAGAGACACATAGGGAAAATACATGTGGTGGCAGATGCACAGATTAGAGTAATGGGTCTACAAGGTGAGGAACACCAAGGACTGCCAGAAACCACCAGAATCTAGGAAAAGGAAAGGCAAGATGCTTCCTTATAGACTTTAGAGAAAGCATGGCCCTGCCAACACTTCAATTTTGGCCTTCTGGCCTCCAAAAAAGTGAAAGAATAAATTTGTGTTGCTTTAAGCCACCAAGTTTATGGAACTTTGTTACAGCAGCTCTAGGAAATGAATACAGTAGTCAATTGATAAATTGAAAATTTTAGCTCCTCCTTTTTTTAAAAAAAAATGATAAGATATATTTGATTTCTCACTATTCTGAAAAACTTATTCTCTATAATTCTGTGATGATCAATGACTGCTTTTGCAAGGGAATCTGAGAAATTTCATAATTTATCCTTCCAGGTCCTATTGTACAAGAATATGAAGGAAAACCCAGTTTCTCACTAAGCTTGATGCAAATTTTTTCAAGGGCAGCCCTTGGGTGACTGTCATAAAAAAGGAGGAGATTTAGACAGGGATTTACGAGCATGTACTCTCCTTCCCACATATAAGATATATTTAGTGGGTCAAAAGAGCAGATTAGACACGTGTTCATACCTCCTTCTCCCTCTCCTGATCCTCAGATATGCCAGACAGTTCTACAAAAAAAAAGGAGGGGTGTCCTTTCAGTGGTCTAGAAATTGTTAGGGAATCCTGAAAAATAGAAACCAGGAGCCAAAAACACAGCTCCAAACATAGTCTAGGTGAAAGAGGATTCATGGTTACTCTAAGCTGGGAGGTTATAAATAAGATTGCTGGGTAAGAGTGCTGAAGTACAGGTTAGGTGATTGGCTGGGGACCCACAGTAGGCTCAACCTAAAGGTTTCACACTCTTTCAACTTCAATTATGCCAAGGAGTGACTAGTAGAGGCAACTGTTCCACTGCCATCTTTGGAGCCAGAGTGCAGTAACCAAATACAGGACTTATAAAAGTCTCCCAGAAAGACTCCCCAAAATCATAATGAGCCCAGGGTCAAGAATCACCAAGACTTAAGGAAATCTAATTTAATGAGGAACATCCATACCAATAGATAGAAAACTCTCAAACCAAAGCAAACACAAAGATAATACAGAGTTAATAAAACAGACAATCAAGACTTTAACAAAAGTTTATAACTAGTAGAGATATGGAGAGATATTTTATGTGTTAAAAATATATGGATAGAGTGGAAATTTGAAATTTACATCTTGAAATTTAATTTGATGATCTGAGTAGCAGAATTAACATAAAAGAAAAGTTCATTCATTAAGGAGCTGGAAATTGAGTTGAGACTTCTGTACTCAGCAAAAGAAAACAATGTGATTGAAAATGTAAGGGAAATGTTAATATCCAAGAGTTCCAAATAAACCAATTAGAATTCCAGAAGAATACAAAGAGAATAGAGGGAAGGAAATAATCAGATAAACAATAAAAAATTATTGTCTAGTGCTGAGGGGAAAAAATGGGTTATAAAATTAAAAGTAATGGTTTAGTGCCAAGCAAGATGAGTAAAAAAAGACCCACATCCAAGCCAAAATGCAGAAACAGCTCAAATGCCTATAAAGAAATGAACAGATAAACAAAATGTGGTATATATACACAATGGAATAGTATTTCACCATCAAAAGGAATGAAGTACTGATGTATGCTAAATTGTGGATAAACCTTGAAAATCTTATGATAAATGAAGGAAACCAGTCACAAAAGGCCACACATATTGTGTGATTCCATTTACATGAAATATCTAAAATAGATAAATCCATAGAGAAAGAAGGCAAGTTGTTGATTTCCAGGTGCTGGTGTACGGGAGGAATGGGGACTGACTGCTTAATGGGTATGGGGTTTTCTTTTAAGATGATGAAAAATGTTTTGAAACTAGATGAAAGGTATAGTTGTACAACACAGTTAATATGCTAAATGCCACTGAACTGTATAGAACTGTATATTTTAAAATGATTAATTTTTGTTTTGTGAATTTCACTTTAATTTAAAATGAGAAAAAAGTAGGGGAAAGGAGGAAAGCACTTTTTCCCATCTCAGAGACTGCTGACAAAACTGTTCCTGGAGAGTGAAAACAAAAATCAAAGCAAAAAAACCCCACACCTAGATTATTGTAAGTGGAACTTTAGAGCTCTATGTATAAACAGAAATTTATAAAAGCTTCTAGAGAGAAAAGCAAACAGCTTACAAAGGAGAAAGAAAGATTGATAACAGACTCTTCAGTTTAAAAAAACTGAGTTCAAGGAAACATTTAACGCATTAACTGCTATGTAAGTTGTATTTAACTCATGCTAGTTTTGAGCCCTTGGCCTCGTGAAGCATATGTAACTCAAATGTCTCTTTACCTTGGGAGCTGTGTGAACTGTTTTTCAAGTTGCATATAACTCATGCACAGAAAACAATAAAACATAACAAAATTTTCATTAAAATGGAAAGGGTCATTTTGTTTTCAAAGTTTTTATTCTGTTTTTTGTGATAAAATACCATGGCCCCAAGGAAAAAAAAATTTTTTTTTCTAGTGTGGCAGTCGATGTGTTAAGCAATATTTTCAATGTGCTGAGAGAAAAAAGATTTTGAGCCCTGAATTTTATGCCCAGACCAAGTATCATTCAAGTGAATGACAAAATAAAGACAGATACAGACATCCCTGGACTTAGGGCATTTATCACCAACAACCATATCTGAAAGGTTTACTAAAGTTATATTTTGCCAAAATGTTTTAAAATCTTAGATGTATTTTATCAGAAGCATGATAAGCAAAAAAAACAAACAAAAAAACAGTAAAACTTCTTGATAAGAATAAACAGTATTCCGGTTTCAACACCAACAGATCATCACTCCTATCTTTACAACAACAATGAAAAAGCTAACAAACCAAAAATCAGCAAATTTTCTTAGCCCCACTGGAGAATGGCAAACTACCACTATGAAATCTGAAGAGACAGGTACATCCAGAGAGATAGAGCTGAAATCTGTTTACATGGAACAGAAGCTGCTGGAGCCATAGACTCATAAGAACACTTAAGTGGTAATTTTGATAAACTGTTGCAGGCTGACTGTAAACTAGCGTGAGAGTGAGAAACTAGTACGGGCCTCAGTGTTGGGGGTTTCCTACACTTTCGTGGGTTTGTGGGTTTTCCTTCCAGGGAAATCACCAGGCCCAGTAAGGCTCTGGCAGAGAGGGAGAGTAACCTTTGAGAAATCTGTCAAAGTCCTCTCCATAACAAAGACATACTCTCCACCCCAAAGGTCCTTTGCCAGAGAGCAATTCTGGAACCTGATACCAGCTGGAAAAAGAGAATTCTTTCTCACTTTACCCTCTTCCAGACTTCTCATCTCACCTGAGAGGGGAGAAAACATAATCAGCAGGAGTTAGGATTTCAAGGAAATAGACTAGGAATGAGGCAGCCAGGGAAGGAAGTAGGAGATGGGGCAAAAGATGATACCACTGGCAAAACATTTCTGGAGGTCACTGTCCTGCATCACAGACTGACCAAAAGACCAAGATCTAATTGGAAGATTATAGAATACTCCTGCTCCTCCACACCCTTGCCACCACGTTAACAAGTATAATAACAGTGGATGACAGATGAAAGAGCTACAAGACGCAGACTCTCTTTGACAAGGAGTAAGAAAGTCCCTAGTCAACAGGAAGACAACAAGGACACTAAAGGAATCTGAAACCTCTGATACCTACCGCCACAGCAAATACGGAACATAAGCCAACTCACTCCCAGCCAGACTAACATAAATCCTTACACTAAAGGCCATTTATCTCAGCTCTTATTGCCCAATACATGTCTGGCTTTCAACAGAAAATTACAGGGCATGCCAAAAGACAGAAATGAGACAAAACAAAACAAACAAAAAAGCCAGTCTGAAGAGACAAAGCAATCATCAGAACCAGACTCTGATATGACATAGGTACAGAATTATCAGACAGAGAATTTAAAATAACTATAATTAATATGTTAAAGTCTCTAATGGAAGAAATAGATAGCATGCAAGAACAGATGGGTAATGTAAACAGAGAGGTATCCTAACAAAGAATCAAATGAAAATGATATATAGCAAAGACAAAGTAACATAAATGAATAATGCCTTTGATGAGAGAATTAGCAAACTGGACATGGCTGAAGAAAAGATTAATGAGCTTGAAAATAGAGCAATAGAAATTTTCCAAACTGAAATGCAAAGAGAATAAAGAATGAACAAGACAGATCAGATTATCCAAAACTGTGGGACAGTATAAAAAAATCATAACATTTATAAGTGGAATTCCAGAAACAGAGTATGGAGCAGAAGAGATATTTTCAGTAATAATGCTCAAGAACTTTCTGAAATTAATGACAGATGCCAAACCACAGATCAAGGAAGCTTAGAGAACCAAGCAGGATTTACGAAACAAAAAACAGACAAAACACACACTACACACACACAAACACACACACGCGCGCACACACACACACATCTGGCCATAACTTACTGAAACTACAGAATACCAAAGACAAAATCTTGAGAGAACAAATAAAACCAAAGTCTTGAAAATTCTCATATTGTATCAATGTGGTAGTAGCATGTGGTGAAGGGATGAAGTTAAGTAAAACTTTCCTTTTTTGGAGGTAGGCTATATATGCGGATCAGCTCTACAAAGTAAAAATTTCATATATAGGTTGGGTATCCCTTATGTGAAATGCTTGAGACCAAAAGTGTTTTGGATTTCAGATTTTGGAATATTTCATTGTCAAACTTACCATTTTTGCACACCAAATTTGAAAATCAGAAATGCTCCAATGAACATTTCCTTTGAGGGTCATATTGGTGCTCACGTTTTGAATTTTGGAGCATTTTGAATTGTAGATTTTTGCATTTGGGATGCTCAGCCTGTTCTGTATATATGCATGCTGTAGAACTGTAAGGATAACAACTTGAGAGTTTGAAATAGGGCATATAACTTCCAGATCACTAGAGGAAAAAAGATAGATAAAAAATAAAACCTTATCAACAAAACTGCATTATAGCTATACTGAGGAGTTTGAGGCCTTTAAAAAGAACAAGATAAATTTAGGTTCCTTAAGATCAAAATATTTTATCTAATATTATTCAATAAAAATTACCTATTTCCATACATATATGCATATATATGCATATAAATGTAAAAAAATACAAGAAGAATATACTTCTAGGAAGAGGAAGGGAATCCAAGTGAGGATGGGAGAATGAACATTTTTCTTACCTATGCTGTTTGAATCTGCGCATATATATATATATACGTTTGTGTATAGCTGATATAATTTGGAAAATGAGTTTTTAAAACTACAAGCCTATCTGAATAGACTTTTCTTAATATTAAAGAAAGGAAGATGGATCTGAATTTCTCATTCTTCACTGTAAATGGAAGGACAAAGTTAACACACAGTAATATGTAAAATTACAAATGATTTCTCTCCATAAAACCTTCAAATGTCATGTTAGGGCATAGAACTTCAAAGGGAAATAATTTGTTCCTGGAACACACTTTTTCATTTAAACACCATTTTCATTTTGAAGAAAAAACAAATGGGCGCAACATGACCCCACTGGCCTTAGGCCCACTCATGAACCACAAGTGCCATAGGAAACCATGAAAGGAGCCACATCAAGGCAGATTAGACCACTGAGAACTTCAAGGAAATCACGTCAGCCACACAGGATTTATCCGAGGACCTTTGTTAGGAAAAGTCAGCTGAGTGGCCCAGAGCTAATGGGAAAAGTCGTTACGTTAGAAGTCATCTTTTGAAAGGACATGAAGGAACGGGAATGTCAAAAGCCTGGAAATGTCACCAATTCCATATACTTAGTGCTCTTTCTGTTAGGGAATTAAAAAAAATACAACAATGTTGTTCATTGTACTTGAAGGCATTATTAGTCTCACAAATTAGAAAACGTTTTATGCTCTCATTTCAGACTAAGGGAAAGTTTTTAGTTTGCTTTTTTGACTCACTATTAATCGTATGCTATATATATACTATTTCTGAGCATTTTTAACATTTCTGGAAATTCACATATATCATTTATAATCTAGAGGTCAGCGTTACGTAGTATGTTAAGAGACTGGGCTATAAAGCCACACCGCCTGGGACAGCACCCCAGCTGCACCAAATACTAGCCATGTTGACATTTGCCAATGTGGACCTCCCTGTGTCTTAGTTACCTTAGTAAGTGAACTAGAACCCATTTCTTCAAGTTGTTGTGAGGATTGAATGAAATACAGTAAGTAAATTTCTCACAATTCTCCTTGGTACAAATGAACACTAACAAAGAATAGCTATTAAAATCCTCCTATCAGCCCCAAAAGGTAGATCCCCCTTCTATAGATAAGGTCGCTGAGATTAAAGAGGGAAAATAAATGGTCCAAGAATTTTCAAACGATGGATGGAAGGTGGGGACAGAATGCAAACCCAGTGGAGTCTGGCTCCAAAACCCTTGGTCAGTGCACTCATCCAAAAATACATTATTTTGCAAACTTTTCATACCCTCATCATGTTTGCTTTTCCAATTGAATATAATTTCTGGAAAGGTAGAGGCAACTGTACCTTCTACTTGTAGATTTTCTTGTGTGGCCCAATTCATTGCACTGGGTATATGTGGCTAATATTGCTGAAAGGGAGGAAATCAACATTTATAAAGCACTTAAGAAATGTCTGCCAAGAACTATGGCCAGGTACTGAGATAAATTACATTTATATTGAATCCTTACAAAAAAAAATCTCAAGAGGCTGGTGTTATTATGCTTGGTTTACAGATGTGTTACAGATGCTGCATAGAGGACACATTTTTCTTTCCTTGGACTGTGTGTTCTTCTTGTGGAAGGCACACAAAGAAGTGGGAGTGGGATTTTTAAAGCCATACTTGATAAAAACCTGATTCTGCTACTTACTGAAGAGTGTGATTTTTGAGTCATTAAACTTCTCTGAGTCTCATTTGTAAAATGCAAATAGGAAATACAGCCTATACCAATAAATAATTACATTAAATGAGACAATACATTTAAAGCCCTAAACTGGAATCACAGTCAGCAGTCTACGAATGTTAGCTGTCATTACTACGGTTATTATTATTATTATCATCATCATCACTGTTAATATGAGAGTTTCAATAGAGCTAGTTGAAGTGTAAGGACCTTTTTTAAAATTTTAGCCTGTCAGTGTGCTCTTTATCATGAGAAATATCTTCTCTTTGATGGAAAAGCTTTGAGTGTCATTTATACAGGTAATTGAATCAGTTTAAACAACTCTGCCAGACAGTGCCTGTCCAAAATAATCACTGTTTCAGTAAAACAGTTGGTAGAATGTGGTAGAAGATATTTTTAAAATATTACTTCCTGACAGGAGTGTTGCCTGTTAAGTTTATAGGAAATAGGCAATTTGTGATAGGCAGATAGAAATCTATATGCAATAAATATTACCTCTAAAGCACCTAACCCCAAAAAGGATGAAGAAGCCAAACTTATTGAGAATTTATTATAATTTGGTGATTATACTTCAGAAGTTCAAAATCCCTTGGGGAAGAAAACCTCACACACAATATTTTTATCTCATTCTACTTTTAGAAACTATGGTAAACTACCTTTTATCCAGAAAGATTAGTAAATTGAAGGTGCTGGTTATAATCAAATAATATTAATCAAATGTCCCAAATTAATTAATGGCTAGAATATTCAGATCAACCATTATACCACAAACAACATGCATAACATCAAGATTTCAGTGAGTAGAATGTTTACTTTGATTATTCTGAAGCTACTTTAGGTTCTTAGAGTATCCCAGCCCTTGTCATTGTTATGAATCTTAATTGTTATGATAACATAAATTTCAGCACAAAATAAGGAAGATCTCAGAGAGGGAGCAGCTCCAAGATGTAATGGGCCTTGCTGGAATTTTGTGGGTTTCCTTTGCAGGGAGATTCAAATGCAGACTTCAGGATTGCTTGTCTGAAGTTTGCAAAACAAATGTTAGTATAGGATGAGGAGCCCGAGGATTAATGTTTCTAAGAGCTGGTTGTTTTAGTTCACTAAGGCTGCCATAACAAAGTACCACACATTGGGTGGCTTAAACTACAGACATTTGTTTTCTTACAGTTTTGAAGGCTGGAGGTATAAGATTGAGATGTCAGTACAGTTGACTTTTTCCTGAGGCCTTTCTCTTTGACTGTGGATGGCCATCTTTTTTGTGTTCTCATGTGGCCTTCCTTCTATGTGTGTCTGTCTTAATCTCCTCTTCTTATAAGGACACAGACATATTGAATTCAGGTCTATACTAATGACTTTAAGTACCTACTTAAAGACCCTACCTCCAAATTTGGTCACATTCTGAGGTACTAGGGGCTAGGACTTCAATGTACAAATTTTGGGGGAACACAATTCAGCCCCCTCAACGGGGTTTTGAAGGAGAATCTCTTTGGGACCCTAGTTAAAGATTTAGAATTTCTCAACTTCACTCCTGAATATTGATTTATTAAGTCAAGAGAGTTGCATTTTTAATAAGTGTCTAATAGCTAGGACTTGTTCTTTTGCAAGTTTCAGATGGTCTATCTTAGGCTGGCTCAATCAAAATAGAGAATGTGTTGGCTTACACAACTGAACATTTCAAGAATAAGGTTCAGGGGTACCTTGATTAAGAGCCTAAATAATACTACAACAGCTTGGATTCTCTTTTTACATTTCTCCCGTCTGCTTTCTCAGTTTTGCCTCTATTTCTCTGTTCCCTTATGGTTGTAAGATGGCTTGGCCCAGCCCCTATATTTTCAAATGTTCATATTTGGTGGAGGCGAAGGTAGATCAGGTTAACATTTTACCTGTGAATTGGCAAGGTAGATGTTAGGTGCCGAAAATGGACCTTAGGTGGCAAAATAAATGAGGGATAAATATGCTTTTGGATATGAAAGTGCTAATTTCTATATCTGCAGATAAAGATATAAACAATACAATTATACAAAAGTATAATTCAAAATTTATTTTAGTAATAGATTAATAATACTGATAGTGTTTACTTAGTGCTTATTATGTGCTAGCCACTAGTCTGAATGCTTCACATATTATATTTAATACTGACATTAGGTGCAATTCTTATCAACGTTATACAGACAGGGAAACAAAGTCTCCTACAGGTTCTATCATTTGCCCACAGTGGCAGAGCCAGTAGGAACCATAAGGAGGCAGAACTGGGATTTAAGCCTCTGGCTTTGGAGTCCCTAATTCTAAATGTCATTTATTCCGCCTCCTTGACATAGTAGTTATTTTAGAGTTAGCTATCTTTAGCAGAGCTGAAGTCACTTAAATTTTGGTAGTTTGCATATGACAGCAATGTTGGGGATGAAGTAAAAGTACTATCCTTTATTTTAACTATCTACATATACTAGAGAGACCCACTTGTCTGACTTCAGTTTGCAAAGTTGTTACGAAGAGTTCATTGTATCTCACAGCACTGACAAAGGGGGTCTTCACAAGGTGGCTGCTTATTAAGGGCCTGTTAATTCAGTGTGTGCAAAAGGGGAAAAAAAGGAATCAAATAATTCTTCTTTATCCCCTTCTTAAGCTATGAGTCCTGATGATTAGGTCCCTTGACAACCTTACCAATTAGCAAGCTTTGAAGCCTAACATGAATACTACCCAGCCAGCTTTCAGTTTATGTTGTCTTTATTCAGCAAAATGCATTTCTTTTACTACTGAATTGCAGCAAAGGTGTAGGTCTTTCCCCAGAATTTGAGCAGGGTGCCTTGTCCTATTGCTGAGAAAATGCATATAAATGCTTCAGCTAGTTTAGTGGTCTTTACCAAAAATAGCTTGGCCTTTTGACTCACCCAGGCTGCCAGTAAACTCTGTATTTTTTCCCCTCTCCACAGATATGCTAAATCTAGTAACATCACGTCAGTGCATTCCAAATTGGATGCAACATTGAATTTGTTTTAGTTTGGGAATCCTTGTTATCGGTTCATATGTTGTATCAGAGAATATTGGGACAGGAAGGGTCTGGCAGATTATTCAGACTAGACTCATAGATTTATAGATAAGGAAACAGAAGCCCAGGAAGGTTAAGTGACCCACACAGGGACACATTGCTGGTAAGTGGCAGACCCAAAATAACTCTGGGCTCCTGGTACATGAAACAATTTGTTTTCTACCAGAGTCTGAGCAGGTTTCATGGGTGGGATACAACCCATCCCCCTCAAAAATAGTTTGGTAGAATAATGCAAAGTATGGACCCCTGCTTCTACTGTTCTTATGGAATTTTCATTTTATGATGTGCCACTTTGCAAGAAAGAATACTTGAGAATCAAATGATACAACAGCCAGGAAAGCAAACAGATATTTTAGTGATCAAAATCATTGGATATGGGTAGCTCTTTCTTTTCTTTTCTTTTCTTTTCTTTTCTTTTCTTTTCTTTTCTTTTCTTTTCTTTTTTAATATGGTAAGATCACTTAACATGAGATCTATCCTCTGAACAAATTTTTAGGTGTACAATGCAATATCGATTATAGGCACAATGTTGTACAGCAGATCTCTAGAATTTGTTTATCTTGCATAACTGAAAGTTTATACCTGTTGAACAGCAAACTACCAGTCCCCTCTTCCCAAACCCCTGACAACCAACATTGCACTCTGCTTCTATGCATTTGACTATTTTAGATACTTCACGTAAAAAAGAACCACACAGTATTTATCCTTCTGTTTCTGTCCAACTTCATCTATGTTGTCACATATGGCAGGATTTTCTTCTTTCATAAGGTTGTATAATATCCCATTGTGTATATATATCATATTTTCTTTGTTCACTTATCCATAGGTAGGCATTTAGGTTGTTTCCACATCTTGACTCTTAGGAATAATGCTGCAATGAACATGGGACTACAAATATTTCTTTAAGATCCTGATTTTAATTATTTTGAATAAATACTCACAACTGGGATTGCTGGATCATATGATAGTCTATTTTTAATTTTTTGAGGAATTTCCATGCTGTTTTCCATAGTGGGTGCATCATTTTGCATTCCCACCAATGGTATACAAAAGTTCCAATTGCTCTACATCCTTGCCAACGCTTGTTATCTTTCTTTTTAAGTAATAGTTATTTTAACAGATGTGAAGTAATATCTCAAGCCCTTTGTCTATTTTAAAATCAGGTTGTTATTTTAATCACATTTTTTTTTTGCTACTGAATTATGGAAGTTCCTTATATATTTTGGATATTAACCCCTTAACGGATACATGGTTTGCAAATATTTTCTCCAGTTCCGCAGGTTGTCTTTTCACTCTGTTGATTGTTTTCTTTGCTGTACAGAAGATTTTTTCCTTTGATGTTATTCCTCTTGTCTATTTTTGCTGTCATTACTTGTGCTTTTGATGACATGCCCAAGAAATCTTTGTCAGAATCAATACTATGAAGCTTTTTCCCCTATATTTTTTTCTAGAAATTTTAAAGTTTCAGGTCTTACATTTGTATCTTTAATCCATTTTAAGTTGATTTTTATTAAAGAAATACTTAATAAGCACCAATAAAGTGTGAGGCACTGTAATCCTTACAATGACGCTATGAATTTAGACTTTAGTGTGCTAATTTTTTGATGAGAAACAGATTCAAAATATTAATATTTATGCCTCAAGTAGCATAGCAAAGTGGTGATGAAAACAGTCCAGAACGAGTTCTAACTGAATCTGAAACCTGTCTCTACTTGCTGCCTTATAACGTAATCTCCTTGTAGGCTAGACTTTCGCTATAGCCCTCTCTCCTGTATTGGTCATGGTTTATAACTGGTGGATGTTTGGGTGTCTTCTGCCTTACTAGAAGTTCTAAAGTGTTAATGAACTGTTTCATGGCAGGTAAAGTTATATACAGTATATTAAAGCACGAATAGGTACTGCTTCTCAGTCAGAAGGATATTAAGGAAATGTTTTAGGTAGCAGTAAAGTAAAGGTGTTGTTAACAAGTAAAAATAACCTATTCTGTTATACTTCATATAGTAAAATCAACTTATCCTAAACTCTATCAAGGCAGCAGCATTAAGAAATAGAACTGGAATGTTCAATGGACTAGCAATCAAGATCTGGATTTTAAATATGAATTTACCAATTATAAGTCATGTGACTTTGAACAAGTAAAGTAACCTCAGTATATTAATCTATAAAATAAAAACTATATTCTTTTTGCTAACTCACATGGTTGACTTAAATATAAAATGAGACATATATACATATGTGTATATATATACAAGTATATATATGTATATATACACACATATATGTATATATATACACACATACATATATACAAAGTGTTTGTATTCCTATGAAACAGTGTGAATTTAGAAGGAATAAGGCAAATTTGCTTTTTACCCGTGATGTATTCCCCAGAGGGAGTAAACATTTTAATTTTTCCCAGTGTGAATAAATTTAAACTGTATGTGTGTATTTAATAACTAGCATTCGCTCCAAGTGTCTCTTCAATTGGCTTTATTCCTATTTAAAATAGAGAAAATGTTTAGGAGTGCTCCTGGACATGTATGGTGGACTTTGGTGTGATAATTTTAGATCTTAGATATGCTTGATTTGCTTGCGTTATTCCAAATAATAGCCCATCCCTAATGTAAGTAATATTTTTCACTCTGTTAGCATTTATTGGTGATGCTTCTTATTTGCCAGACACCGTGCTAAGTGTTTTGTGTACATTATAATCTAATTTCCATAAGAAGCTCAGGCCCAAAGTAATGTTACCAACTGGGGCCTAAATAAAGTAATTTGCCTAAGATCACACAGTGAGATATACACAAGATATAGCTAAGACTGCCAAAATGGTTACATTTCACCATTCATTTATTTATTCATTATGATTAAAGTACTTGTCACTAGGCAGATTGGTGTTTAGACGGCATTTGGAGTCATGAGAAGCGACAAAATGACCTCAGGAAGAGTGCAGTTAGAGAACAGAAGATGGCTGGGGACAGAGCCCCAGGATTCCTAGATTTCAAGATCTGATCAAGAGGAGGAGCCCGCAAAGGAGACTGAGGAAGAGTATCTCTCAAGAAAGAAGGAAAAAGCATATAAAAATGGTCTCAAAAGCCTAAAAAATGAAGTTATTTAAGATAAGGGAGTGGTCAGATTTGCTGAGTCCTACTGAAATTTTGAGCAATGTGAGGACAGAAAATGGATAACTGACTTTGGAAAGATAGGAAAGATCAGAATGTGAGGAATTGGAAGCAATGAACACAGAGTTCTTTAAAGAGTTTTGTTGTAAAGGAAGCAGATATTGTTAAATAAAATGATAACTAGAAAAGGTTATGGGGTCTTCTTAAAAGATGGGTGATAAGAAGCCATATTTGCGTGCAAATGGGAATGATCCTGTGGAGAAGAAGACAACATTGTGGCAGAAAAGAAAGAGAGTGATGCTGGTCTCCAAAGCACCAATGGATGGGCTGGCCTTACCTGGGAGCAGGACACCTATTCAAAGGAAGAAAGGCAGAGAGTACAGACGCAGATGAAGCGGGGGGCTAGCACTGGGGATGCAAAGATGAGGTTGTGCTTCTCTGATTATTTTTGTTTTTCTGGAAAATATCTTGCAATGTTTTCAGCTAAGAGTGAGAGAGGAAGAAAAGTCTGAAAAGGGTGGTACAGTGGAGAGTGGAGAAGTAAGCTTCCTGGAGGAGTGTGGTAGGATTATCAGGCATTGTGGAGTGCTAATTTGAGTCTCGTGGTCATGAGTTTGAAATGAGGCACTTATCAGCACAGTCGTGTGCTTTCGTCCAGCATCCCAGAGCCTCTCAGGTGCAGGCACAGAGTAAGTGTATAGTGGAGTTTAATTAGGCTTGAGTATCACCAGGTGGCAATGAAAGAGGCAGGAAGAGAAAAGAGAGTTAAGAGTGTTTTTCAGGGGAGTGATGGCATTTCTGAACATGGGGTCTAAGCAGGAAATGGAGCACAATGAAGATGTGAGAGGGCGATGAATATTTAAAAAATAATAATATAAAAAGTGATTGGGGACAGGAATGGAGATTTGGATGAAGTTAAGGAAATTACTTAATTGGGTTCATTACAAGTAGCAAATTGGAATGATGGGGCATTTCCAAAATGGCCCAATGATGAGGAGGAAGTATTCATATGAGCGCATGGTTGAGATGAAGTAGAGGAAAAGAAATCAGGAATCAAGAAGCCAAGGAGATGAAGAGATGAGAATATCAATTCCATTAAGGATGATTGCAGCACATGTGGTCAAGAGGAAGACAATGGGCCTGGTGGTGAAGTCAACCACCAATGCAGAGGGAGTGATGGGGACCACAACCAGTTCATATGAAATTCACATATGAGAAAAGGTGTTATCAAAAAGACGGAGGGGTTATGTACTGTCCGGACACCCCTGCGATGATCTGGAGGACTCTGCTTCTTCTGTTAACTCTGAACTTTAGTGTATACAGAAGAATAAAAGCTTTCATGGGAGTGGCTACAGGGTTACAGGGGTTCTAGGGGAGAATCACACCTTACTTGAGTCAGAATACATAGGAAGCATTAAGTGATGACAGTGAATATCCATTGCATTTGAAATTTTAGTATTACAGTAGAAGAGTTTGGGAAGGAGATAAGGAGTAGAAGATTGAGAGAAGAGAGAGAGAAAGCACAAACTATGATGACAGTGTAGTAAAGAGGGGAAAAAAACAAAAGGCTGGCGTTTTGGCTGGTGATCAAGTAAATGGAATCCCGGACCAAGGAAGGTTAATAATTTTGCCTAAATGCTAAATCCCAGTAGTGACCTTGTAGATTGGAAGAGGGAGAAATAGAGGGTCTCTTCATTATTTAGCTGCTAGACAGAAAGCCTGGCTCTGACTATAGATAAACTGTCACATGGAGAGGGGGAAGGTAGTGAGCCAAAGGAATGGGCCAAGCGTGATGATGCCACACAGAAACAAGACTGAAGCTGCAGCTATTGTAGCCTTTATAAAACACGCGCTTAGTAAATACTTCGTAACTGAACAGTGCTCCTTGATTCATACGCCTTCCAGTGCTTATGGATTCGTTGAACTCCTCCAACCTCAAATCTTGTTCTTTATTCCACTTTTACACCAGCCAAAATAGTAGAAAACAGTAATTTTACAGGTAAGATGATTATTTAGCATTATCTTGTACATATTTGTTTACAAATTTGAACTAGGAATTGGAGAGAAATGCTTTTAGCTTTTAAAGACAGAGACTTAGAATAACCTACAACTCCTTCATAGTCTTAAAATTTATGATTTACAGTTTAAGACACCACAGCTTGACTAGATGGACTTTGGTAGCCAAAAAATCAAAACCATATTTAATTCATCCGTCACTTTCATTCTGTAATTTTTCCCCCATTCACAAACATGAACTTAGTTCTGTTCCTTTGTGTCTTAAAAATCAAGGTTCATAATGAAAACGGGCTTATATTTATGGATGGCTTGGGAAAAAAAAAACAGTCTAGTTTGTTTATATTCCTACTTCATAAACATCAATACTCAATTATGTATTTGTTATAATTGTATGTGTGTATGTGTATAACTTGTAGTGTATATATTCATATATTTGTAGTACTTTTTATCAAGTTATATTGTTATTTCTATGCATAAATTTTACTTAAAATAAGCCTCAATAATTCAATATAAAAATCTTTTGAAAATAATAGTATTATTAATAAAAAATCATGAATGTATTAATAGTAGTGTATCTTCTTGAAATGTTTTCTATCACACTAATACCACTTAATTCAAACATTTCATAATGAAATATGTAAAAACACATTTAGATTATTAAAAGAGAGGCTTCATTTTACTAGGAGAAACTTTTAAAATTTTAAATTCTGTGAGTAAACAAATTATTCTTCCATTAAGGTATTAAATAATATTTGCTCTCAAAAGAAATTGGACATTCATGGGTTGGGAGGCCAGGACATGTCTGTTAAAACATATTTAACCAATCACTTAATGGATTAGAATAAATAGGATTATATAGGCCAAATTTTCTGGATGATGACATTTTATTTATGATGCTTACTCATTCTATTCCAATGACTAAATGCTTTCAAGTCTCTACAAGTTCTTATCTGGCAAATTGCATTGCTTTACAAAAGAATCTAATTAGAAGGATGTGTGGGGTTGTCTCGGCTGGCTAGACAACAGAGGATTGCATAGTACTTAGGGAAAACTGTCAAAATAGTTGACCAAAAGATATTACCTGGGTAGCACAGGAAAGGGAAACCGGAAATAGGTGAATGGTTTGGGAGGGAGAAACTCAATTGGAATTAAATAGAGGAACAATAGAATGCTGTGGTTAGATGGGAAATTCAAAGAAAGACAGTTGGATCAGTTCCGAGGAATTTGTCTCATAAGGGTGGAATCCAGGTGAGTGGCATATAAATCACTGAAGGCAGCTATGAACATCATTTCAAACTCTGGGATTTTGAAATGATCTAAACCTGACTTCATTCCCTACTCTGCTACTTAGTAACTGAGTTACCTTGGACAAGTTAGCATAGGAAAGCTCTTTCAATAATCATATTAAATTAAATTTTCTCTTCATTGACTTAGTTCCAATTGAATTTGCACTTTGCAAAGAGAAATATTCTGGCTTAATACCATAACTAGTTTTAGCTAACGAAGTATAAGGGTAAATATTTAGAAAATACTCTGTGTGACCAATTACAAAACAAATTGTGACAATGACAACAGAGCAAAGAAATCTAAGTCTTTACCTGATTATGTTTTTCAACTACGTTTTATAAATCTATGTCAGATAACTTTAAGAATGTCCCTGATAAAAAAGCTGTATTTCAATCTGACTTGAAGATTCAATGTCAGGAACCAGGTAAATGGAAATGTTCTGCAGTATACATTACACTTTATACCGGGTTATAGTTCACTGGTTTTTAGGTTCCTCTGAAATAATTTTGGTTAGCCCCCAGATGGCATAATTCTTTACAAAAGGTAAGAAGAAGGATTTCTCTTTTTGATATAGTCTTGAAAGGTGAACACTTTCTGATGTCATCTTCACAAAATGATTTAAGCATAAACATCATGTATCTGTGGTGAGCATCACTAAATGTAAGAGGAATTAACTGGGTGGGCCCTTTATAGGAGGATGGTTGGAAAGCAGTGTGGAATTACAAAAGGATCACAAGCTTCAGAGTTAGAGAGATCTGACCCTTCTTCCTGTTTGATCTTGGTTGTGCCACTGAACCCATCCAAAAAAAAAAAAAAACTGTCTGAAGGCATCACATTCCCTGACTTCAAATTATACTGCAAGGCTATAGTAACCAAAACAACATGGTACTGGTATAAAAGTAGACACACAGAGCAATGGGACAGAATAGGGAACCCAGAAATAAAACCATATAGCTACAACCAACTGATTTTCAACAAAGCAGGTAAACACTGGGGAAAGGATGCCCTATTCAGTAAATGGTGGAAAGTTGGATAGATGCATACAGAAAAATGACACTGGATCCCTATCTCTCACCATATACAAAAATTAACTCAAAATGGATTAAAGATTTAAATATAAGACCTGAAACCATAAAAATTCCATAAGAAAACATAAGAAAAACTCTTGTGGACATTGGCCTAGGCAAAGAATTTATAAGTAAGACTCCATTAGCAAATACAGCAACAACAAAAATAAATAAATGAGACTTAATTAAACTAAAAAGTTTCTGCACAGCAAAGGAAATAATCAACAGATTAAATAGACAACCTACAGAATGGGAGAGAATACTCACAAACTATACATCTGACAGAAGGTTAATATCTAGAACCTACAAAGAACTCAAATCATCAAGAAAAAAATAAGGCCACCAAAAAGTGGGCAAAAGACATGAACAGATTTTTCTCAAAAGAAGATAGACAAATGGCCAACAAACACATGAAAAAAGGCTCAACATCATTAATTATCAGGGAAATGAAAATTAAAACCACAATGAGATACCACCTTAACCTTGTCACAATGGCCATTACTAAAAAGTCAAAAAATAATAGAGGTTGGTGAGGTTATGGTGAAAAGGGAATGCTTATACACTGTTGGTGGTAATGTAACTAGTAAAACTGCCATGGAAACCAGTATGAAGATTCCTCAAAGAACTAAACGTAGTTCTACCATTCAATCTAGCAACCCCACTGCTGGGTTTCTACCTGAAGGAAAAGTCATCTTATCAAAAAGACACCCACACCCAAATGTTTATCACAGCACAATTCACAATTGCAAAGATATGGAACCAACCTACGTGCCCATCAACGATGAGTGGATTTTTAAAATATGGTGTATAAACCATGGAGTATTTCTCAGCCATAAAAGGAAATGAAATAATGTCATTTGTAGCAACTTGGATGGAACTGGAGACCATTATCCTAAGTGAAGTATCTCAGGAATGAAAAAACAAACACCACATGTTCTCGCTTATAAGTGGGAGTTAAACAAGGGATATATACGGTCATAGAGAGGTGTAATGGATGTTGGAAACTAAGAAGGGGTGAGAGTGGGTGGTGGGTAAGGAATAAAAATCTGTCAGTTACAATGTATGCTATTGTGGTGACAGGAACACTGAAAGCTCTGACTTCAACATGACGTAAGTCATCCATAAAAACACTGCACCCCCTGAATTTATTGAAATTTTAGAAAAAGAAATATCCTTTGGATCCTGTCTCTAAGTGTTATGCCTAATTTTGCTCAACTCCTTTCCGTGTTACACTGTATCAGATACTTTGTGTCTCATACACACCCACCTCTCAACTCTCACCTCTTTGTTCACTCACTGTTTACCATGAACAGTTCTATATAGAACTTGACTAGCTTCATTCAGGCGCACATTGAAAATGTCTCAGCTTGACCTCAAGCCACATAGTCTTTCCTTCCCTGGGGCATCTCCGTCATCAAAACATGGGGCTCTCTGAGGAAGCCTTTCATCATCATGAGTAGGCAGCCTGAAAGTGCGGGACATTCAAATGCATGGAGCCTCTCTAATGTGTGGGGATAGAGCCAGGGCCAACAGTTCAGAGGCATTTTATAAACATCCACTGCATGTCATGCAGGGTTGTGCACCTGTCACCTGTACCAATGACCAACTCAACAATTCATATTTATATTTTTTCTCTTTTTTACTCCTTCTTTCCATCATTCTTCAACTATGTGA